>CM052893.1:53116882-53140463 GCA_028534135.1 Potos flavus
ACAGGCCAACTTCATTCATAAATTTAGATAAAAAATATTGAACACACTATCAGAAAATCAAATTTAGCAATGTATAAAAAGATGTTCCATCATTAGCAAATTAGACTTATTCCAACATAGTTTCAGTATAAGAAAATGCAATAATGTGACTTACCATATTAAAAGAATAAAAGAAAAAAAAAACAGTCATCTCAATAAATACAGAAAACTAACCTGATAAAATTCAGCTGATATTCATGATTTTTAAAAATAGAGTCTTAGAAAACTTGGAATAGATGTGATTTCCCTCATCTGGTAAAAAGTATATGCCAAAAACTATAGCAACTCCATATTTCATGGTGAATATTAAAAGCATTCTCTTTCAAATTAAGAATAAGATTTAAAAAGCCTACTGTCATCACTTCTAGTCAACATAGTATTGGAACCTAGACAGTTCTATCTGACTACAAAAAAAAAAAAAATAGTAAGTACGAAGATTGGAAAAAAAGGAAACTAAATGTCATTATTTTCAAATGATACGATTGTCTACATGGAAAAACAAAACAGAGATTGATTATTAGAATTAATAAAATAATTTAGCAATGTTTCCAGTAATAAGACCAATCAGCAAAACTCAACTGCAGGGCTATAAAGCAAATGAAAGCCTGAGAAAACATTTTGCATTTGTCTGTGTGTTTATGATGACAAAAAGTACAAGAAACAAATGTATCCAAAGATGCGAAGGCAAAAAGTTAATGGTAAAAATTATAAAATGTTATTGAAATACCTTAGAGAAAGTTTCAATAAATCGAGAGATACATCTTATGCACTCATGGACGTCAATTCTCCCCCAAATCATTTTTGCATTCAATTCAATCCAAAGAAAATTCTGTTAGTTTTTTTGTCAAACAGATTCTAACATTTGTATCTAAGAAGTCAAGTTTAAGAATAGCCAATACACTAACGCAGAAGAAAGATAATATTGTGAATTTGTAATCAAGGATTATTAAAAGGTCTGATAAAAGCTGCATGGTTTGGGGGACGCCTGGCTGGCTCAGTTGGTTAAGCGGCTGCCTTTGGCTCAGGTCATGATCCCAGGGTCCTGGGTTCAAGTCCTGCATCCAGCTCCTTGCTCAGCAGGGAGCCTTCTTCTCCCTCTGCCTCTGCCTGCCACTCTGCCTGCTTGTGATCTCTCTCTCTCTCTGACAAATAAATAAATAAAATCTTAAAAAAAAAAAAAGCTGCGTAGTTTGGGACAAGATAAGATACATTGACAAATGCAGTCAAACGGAGATCCCAAAAACTTAATATGTGACAGAACTGATTTTGTGAATAAAGTGAATAAAGTGGAATCTGTTCAATAAGTAATGAGGAGAAAATTAGTTAGCCATGTGGAAAAAAAATACAATTGAATACATATTTCCCGCTATTTGCAAAGATCAATTGCAGCTAGAATTATGACATAAATGTAAAAGGCAAAACTTAAAACTTGTAGAATAAAATATAAGAGAAGGTCTTTGTGACTCCAAGATAGAAAAAGATTTCTTAAACCAGACTCAAAAAGCCAAAATCATAAAGAAACTGATGGATTCAACCATATTAAAAGTAGAATGTACTTTGAACAAAGGACTCTATAAGGAAAGTGAAAAGGCAAGCCACAAACTAAGAAAAATATTTACCTTTGCAAAACATATAATATGTTACATGTTTTTGCAAAACATGCAATAATAAAAGATTTGTGTTCAGGGTAAAAAAACAAACAAAAAACACTGCAACTTAAAAAAAAAAAAAAAAGACAAACTCCCAATAATAAATTGGCAGAAGTCATACACATGCATTTTCCAGCAGTGAAAACACCTATGGTCAATAAACATGAAAAGGCACTCATTTTATTAGTAATCAGTAAAATATAAGTTAAAATCCCAGTGAGGTACAACTATACAACCAAGAGATCAGCAGACTATTTACATGTTTGACAATACCAGAATTTGGCAATAATGTGCAATGGAAAATTTTATACTCTGCTAACCAGAGGAGAAAGGGGCCCAGCTGATTGGAAAATAAGTCAGTAAAAAATACCTAGGGAAGTTGAACATGTGTAGACCTTACCAACTAGCAATTCTAATCTAGGAGCCATACAAGAATATCCAGAAGTAATGCTTATAATAGCAAAAAAACCTAAAAACAAGACAAATGCCCAACAGGAAAAAAAAGGGGGGAGGGGGATAAACATATTGTGTTGTATGGAAAACAGGGAGTACTAGATGATAAAAATGAGTGCATATAGCTATATGTAAAAAATTTAGATGCATCTCAAAAATATAGTATTGAGTAAAACATTCAAAATTGCAACACACAGGCAGTATGATTGCATTTATACAAGAATCAAAACCAGAATGCAAGTAAATAATATATTATTTAGGGAGACATGTATGTGTGAAAGCAACAACCAGCAGAGTGATTTACACCCAGTCCAGACTGTGGTTAACCCAAGCAGGGAGAGGGGACGAGATCTGTGAAGGGCACACAGAATGTTAAAACATATTGGTATTGTTTATTTGGTATGCAGTCTGATGGGTACACATGAGTTCATTTCAATATTTGTCTTTAAATTCTAAATATATGTTGTATAGACTCTTCTCTGTGGATGATGTATTTCATAATAAAAATTTTTTAATATCATGGAAATCCCATGTCGAAAATATTTTAGAAGTCTCAAAAGAAATGCCCTGCGGATTGCATATCAAGGCATAGTAATTCAGTGTAAGGAATAAGCTCAGAGGCAATGTACAGAAAATACGAAATACAACTCGTACAAAAGAACCCTGTTACACAGACTAGGCAACCAGGCACAGAAGTGAAATGCAATTTTTAGAAGAGCCTAAATCTTGAAATTAAAAAAAAAAGAAAAAAGAACCAAAAACAGCAACGATATTGGTTTCAGAGAGGAAATACAAATTTACGTTTGAGTGAGAGCCTTGGAGCAATGCAACCACAAGGATGGAAACGTTCGTGGGTCTATGTGCAGATGCAGGGAGCACGCAGGGAACAGTCCGCGGGACTCAGGCATCCAGCTCTGGGACAAGAACCCCCGGTGGGGGAAAGGAAAGGCTGGTGGTTACAAGTCCAAGAGAGTGGGTTAGCCCACAGCCGGTGGCAATGAACCCAAGGACCAGGAAGACAAAGGGAGTTGTGGGGGAAGTGCAGAGAGAGACCAAGAGAAGAAAGGAGCTGACTAAATTAAACCAGACATCCATATAAATTAAGCTTTATTAAAATGGTACCATGGTTCTGATTCTTTTACTACTAATTTATTGGTTTGATAGATGCTTAGAGATGGGAAGAGCTCGAGGTGCAGAAAGGCAGGATGCTCCTTGTGCCCTGGACAAAGAGTACTGCGAGGCTCCCCACATTCTCCTCTTCCTTCTTTACCTGCCCCCACCCCCACACCAGCATCCCATCCTCAGAGATCTGCCTGTGTTTCTGCAAGGAGCCCCTGAAACCACACACCCCGAAAAGCAAGGTCCTGAGTCAGAGCTCCAGTGATGGACCGTAACCTACACTGATCCAGCTTTTAGGCATCTTACTGTCACATGCAACCGACCAAAATACATTTTGTTCAAGAGGATGTTTTACCACGGAGGCACTAAAAGCTACATGGGCCACATTTCTGAAAGATCTATAAAGTTTAGGAGGAATTAAAGGAGAAATATATCAACATTTATGGAAGATTAATGAAAGGCTGCAAAATGTGAAGCATAATGTCCTTAAATTAGTCTGGGAAAAAAGAAATGGAACAAAACGGTGAGAGAGCTGGGATGGAATTCAGAAGGAGAGCTGCTAGGCGAACATCCGAGAAATGACAGACCAGGAGAAACCACCCTGAAGCGGGGCCTTTCCCAGGGAAAGGGAAGATGTGGCCCAGAGGAGACCGATCATTCGGGGGTCCGCTGTCAGGGCTGGGTGAATGAAATGATCTGTTTTGGACTGTATCTTCCATCTTTAAAGTCTCATTCCTGTCTAATCGCACCAACTATCCATCTTAAGCCAGGACATTTCATCAAAGATGTGTCATTTCTAGGGTGGGTAAATTGACCTTAGGATAAAATGAAAATTCCAAACTTACTCAAACAGTCAAACAGGAGCTGCTTTCCCAGGGGGCCCTCGTAACGCACCCTGCCCAATTCCTAAGTGTTTTCTAGATGAGGTTGGGGAGGGAGGGAGAGGATCTGAGAGGCAAGTTGAAGAATAAATTGTTTTGCTTTAAGGTATAGATAAATAATATCTTGGGGTTTTGATTCAACAAAAAAATATTCATGGACGTATATAAGGTTAGAACGTCTGATAAATCAAAGTGGACTTTAAAAAAAATACAAATTTAGGGCAATTCATTTAAGTTCTCCAATTTCTATTTTTATTTATGTATTTTTGGCAAATGCAGAAAAGAGTAGTAACTCCTGAGGGTTCCGAAGAGCAAATGACAAGTGACAAGGGAAAGCGCTTTGTCACTCTAAACAGTAACACTTGGAGAGCACAGGACTCCTTTGGAGCCAGGACAACGTAGACATTGTCATGGTTTAACTACACCATAAACTTGCTTTCTAAAACATACTCAGTGAGTAATGATGTTCCCTCTGACCCAGAACAACACGCCCAGTGAGAGCTTTCTATGTGTCTCAGTGTCCTCAGCCCGGATCCACTCTCTACAAAACCCCCGGAAACAGCCATCACTTCTATCTGTGTTGGCCAGAGGAAACACACAAGCTTTAGAGAGATTTGCTTAAGGTCAAATAGTCAACGTAACGATGAAGATTCCAGCCTAGTCCTGCGACCCAACAACTCTGTGACCTTATGAGAATTTCTGGCCAAAATGTAATGGCACCCTCCTCTTGGGATAATTGGGGGGGGGGGGAGGTTTCCTAGAGTACCTGGGACTAAGTAAATAGACAAAAAAGTTCATCTATATTTTCACGCATTGTAGAAAACAGTGCTTTCTAGAATCTGGCTCACACCAGTATTACCTGAAGTTTTAGAAAAATGCAAAGGCCTGAGCTCTTCTCCAGCTCTGTTCAACTAAGTAGACCCTCTAGGAGCGGGACCTAAATTGGTGATTTTGAGAAAACTTCCTCCCAAGGGATTCTGTTACAGTGGGTACCAAGCCTGGTCTTTAGAATCTGTTAATATTGGTATTTTGGTCAAAAAATGATCAGTGGCAAAAACCATGAGGCTGTGGCGGTTAGACTCTGCGTCCTGGGCCCTTGGGCTCAACCTGCCCCGGTGGGGTGCGTAAGATGTGGACAGGTGGGGTCGAGCACCAAGAACCGCCCAGTAACAAGCCATCTGGTCACGAGCACTGGATCCTCTCTCACGAAGTCTCATTTGGATGTCCTAAGCAGCTGGCAGGAGATACTGATCCAACCCAGACCACTTCATCTCCCATGCAGTATGCATTGGGTCAGGACTTCTGCGGCCCGGAAAGAAAGTCATGGTAGGCCGGAACCTTGCTGTACTTAATTCAAGGTTCTCATGATGCTAAAAGCCCATCTCACCTTAAAACTAAGTCAGGGCAAGATACATAGTCTCTGCAGGTCTCAGAGCCCCCACATAGAAAATGAGAGGGGTCCAATCAAATGATCCTGTGGCCCTTCCTGCTCCAACATTGTATGGGCTTAAACCCTATTGTTATAGGTACTTGGACTTTCCAGGCATGTGTGTCTGGAGGGGTTGGGGAGGCAGAGGGAGTGTGGACTCCTGTCTGAAGCTAAACCCCATGAACTACCAGCAGCGTCAAGAAGTCAGATTCCATTTGCCCAAAAATGATTCCCTTTTCCTCTACCCTGTGGATGCTGGTCATCCTGCCTTTGTTTCTGCTGCAGCTTCTGCTGAAAACAAGACAACAAGGCTCCAAACAGAGTCGCTTGTGCTAAGCCCCGTGTCACCAAGCAAAGATGTCATTGCCTCTCCTGTTGATGGAATCCTAACCCCACCAATCAAGAATTGACCGCTCAGGGCTACTTAGGTAGTCAGCCTGATGGACCCCTGCCATCCCCCGGAGGAAAGTAGCCTTGCCATAACCAGCCAGCTTTCTGGCTCCATATAACTCCCTAGTTCCTGTGCCCTTCTGCCTAGAAAAGTCTTTCACGTTGTACAACACCTCAGAGTTCCTTTCTGGCTAGCTAGATGGGGTGCTGCCTGATTCAAATCAATTTTTGCTCAAATAAACTCTTTGCATTTTTAATATGCCTAGTTTATCTTTTAACAGCTCCCATCAGGACTCCCCCTTTCTTTTGCCCCCCCTCTAACAGTCCTATTGTCCACAGGGCTCCCCTGAGCATCTGCCCCCACCTTCCTTCTTCTACGTCCCATTTTTTCTCCTGTGTGTTTATCCTATTCTGTGATGGGCTTGTCGTGCTTGAAACTTGACCCTTCTTTTGTTCAGAAAATCTGCAGCCTCCCCTGCTCCAGGCTGGTGGTAAACTGGGACTGTGGTCTTCCAGAGTCCTTAGGAGCTACCGAGTTTTGGAAATCCATTGATTCTGTATTTGCATATGTATGTTAGTGAACGTTCAAACATCTCATCTACATAAACAAAAGGAGAACATCTGTTTTCCTTTCCTAACTCCTATTGATCATAGATATTCCAGGAGCTTTACTGCTGGGTGCTCCTTGGTATCTGACCCCAGCATGTATGACAGAGCCACTTCCTGGCCAAAAGAAAGAGGGAGAAGGGAAGAGAGACAGAGACAGAGACAGAGACAGAGACAGAGAAGGGAGGGAGAGAGGAAAGAGAAGTGGTGCCTGTGGAAAAGCAGAAAATTCTAAGAATCTATGCAGCCCTACACATTGACTGAGACTGAGAGGCAGTGGGGGGTGGGGGATGGGACATGGGGGTTGGGGAGGCTTCTCCAGAGGTCCTGGGCCTCCATCCTCTGCAGGAGTAAACATCGTGACCATCATGTTTATCATGAAAAAGGCCTGTGAGGATGCATGATTTGGTCCTCAGTGAGGACCTCAGGAAATAGGAGTGACTCTATTCCCCCCAAATCACAGAGATTACGTGCTTCTTACCCCAAATCCAGAAACTGTCACCCGCTGCCCTCGTAGGGCCAAAATAAATCTTTTCACTCCTTTGTCCACTCATATTAATACAGGACTAGCATGCCTGACACAGAACTGTGAACTGGGGAGACAATTCTACAGATAGCAAAACTAGAGGGGAAAGATACGTAACAATTTGTAAAAGAATGACAAATATATAGAAAGCACTGGACCACAGTCTGAGTGGTGTGCCCCCCAGACCCAGATCTGGGGCTCCAAAAGCGAGCTTGGCCCCAGTCTCCCTCCCCTGGACCTTAGCTTCCTCACACTAATGGATAAGCTGTTAAATCTCTAAGTTCCTCTCCCTATTTTTACTGGTGAGTCTCTGGATAGTCAGAGTGAGATCTCGTGTTCCAATTATGTTACAGGTGTGGAGGCTAAGGTTCAGATGTGGCACCCAACCCGCCAGGGCACATTCAGGACTGAAGGTCCTGTCTTCTAACTTCTGGGCTTGTGTCTTGCTGACTCAGGCCTTCGCTCCACACCGCCTCCCTCATGTCACCCGCATGAGCTGAATGGATGTGTCAGCCCTTGAGTGATGTCTCCCATACCGGGAGCAAAGTAGACGCACAGCAGAAAAGGGACACACACCGAAGGAGCAACCCAGAGAATCAGGCATTCTTAGGAATAAAGCTTTGACCCTCAAGGACAAGAAAAGGATCATTTTAATGTTTAAATCGCCCTCCCTTGGTCTCAGGCATAGTACCTCACACACGGCATTTCCAGGAACACAAGCTAGAGGCAAGCCGCCCGTCCCTGAGAGGCCAACATGCCATAGAACTCTCTCCTTGCATTCTCCAGAGCAGCGGGGCCAGAGCAGTCTCCCGGGCCATCATCATAAATGGGTTACTCACTCCTCTATACGTCCCTATTGCCCAGCTTACTAGCGTGGTTCCACGTTGGGACACCAACCAACCTTATCTCCTTCACCTCTGGCTGCCTCCATCATACCTACCCAGGGAAATCTCCGTCCTGTGAAACGCAGCTCTCCACTTACATTGCAAATGCACCGAAGCAGCTGAATGTCACAGATGGAAAACACACACACACACGCACACACATGTGCACGCAAGTGCTTTCCTTTTACGGGCATCTGACACTGAAGACAATCCCGCCAGAGTCCAGGTCAATTCACTTGTCCCTTCTCCACATCTTGGAGCCCATTCTTCCTCACTTACTCTAGTTCTTCCCCGACTCCTGCAAATACCCCTTGAGTTCTTCCACCATCAATTTCTTGTTCGCCACTGGCTCATGACCATCAGGATACAAACCTTAACATCAGGCTTTAATATCATCTGTCCAAGGAAAGAAACAATAAATTGCCCTTAATCCCGATTTCCAGCAGCTCCCATCTCATTCCTTTCGTCCTGTTCATACTTAAATGCCTCAAAAGAGTTGTGTGCTGGCTGGCTCTACTTCCTCACTTCCCATGCCCTCCTCAAGTCACTCCTGTGGGCGCTGGCCCAAATCTCCACACCCTGCATCAGGCATCTTCAAGGTCAGCAATGACTTCCACTTTGAAAGAACCCAATAGACAGATTGCTGCGTACACCTGATTCAAATTCTGCCCAGCATTTGACTCAATAGGTCACACTTTCCTTCTTTTAACACCTTCTTCTGTGACCCTTTAGGATATCACATTCACCCCATCTTCTTCTGACCTTCTCAAACTCTTAACTAGCATCTCTTTCTCTGCAACATCCTCAAATGTTGTCAGGCTCCAAGAATCTGAAGGATGAGCCCTTGGCCTTGCTCTACCTTTCTGCTTGGATGATCTTTCTGGGTGCTGTAAATACTATCTGAATTTAAAATATGTATATTTAAAATACATATTAATATATAATTTCTGTTGTACATATTAAATTCTATACATTAGATATAGATATAGATATAAACACACATATGCATATATATTCGGAATTCCCAAAACCATGTCTGCAGCCCGGACTTCTCTACTGAGTTTGTAAATGTCAGTGCTTATTCGGCATCCGCTCTTAGATGGCTGATATTGTCCCAAACATAACACAACCACAACATAGCTCTTATTTCCCAGCCATCCTCATCCTGCCTGTCCAGCCCTTCCTTAATCTTCCTCATCTTTGGTGAATGACAGCATCATCCACACAGTTAGTTAAGCACAAAACCCAATCGTTATCCTTGGTTGCTATTTTTCCTTCATGCCCCGCATTTAATTCTTTAGCATGCCATGTCAAAAGCAAGTATTTCCAAAATACATCCAGGACCCAGCCACTTCCCGCCACTTTCTTTGTAATGACTTTATTCCAGAGCAAATGGGTGAATGAATAATGTGATGGTACCTACAGAGAAAAGAGTGTTTGGGAAAATATTTTTCATTGTTCCTCTGGTGTAATGTCAGATCCGCATAAAGGGAGAGTTTATGAGATGTGAGCTCTGATATCTATATGCATCCTGGAAGAGAGGTCATGCTACTGCTATAATTCACTGGGGCTTTGGTTGAAAACAAATTAAAAATTGAGTCCAGGCAGGTTCGCAAAGAAATTTTCAGAAGTTTAGAACCCTGTTCTATTTAACCTTCTGTTTCTGTATACTACTGATATCTGGCTCTTTACAGGGATTGCCTCTCTTTCCTGAGTTTTAGTGAAGACAGCACTGGGAGACTTCTTCAGAAAACTTGAAGTTAGAGGGGCTTCCCAAATATATACAAAATATATGAAACAACAATTTTTAAAACATTGTATATCAAGCAATAAAGGATAGGGCAACCTCAGAGACAGGAACCAATCTGAATGAGCCCCTATGATTGTCCCCATCTGTCGCCAATCCTAGTGACCTTTTCCAGTAACAGTAATTAACATTTCTATGACACTGTGTGCCTAGCACTGCTCTACGTACTTTATGTATAAAGTCTTACTCTCTGTCTCTGTTTCCATGTGGCCTTCTTCCCTGGAAGCTGGTTGTTAATGAACACTGAATTTTCACTTTGCTACAGACTTGAAAATTTTGCCCTACGCCCTCCAACATCTTTCTCAGCTCCTCCAACCCCTATCATCTGCCACACACTCAAGAAATCTTACTGACAAGGCAGGGATTGGAGTTATGCTGCCACAAGCCAAGGAATGCCAGGACCCATCAGAAGTTAGAAGAAGGAAGAACTCTTTCCTAGAGCCTTCAGAGGTAGCATGGTCTTCCTGACACCTTGATTTTAGATTTCTAGGTTCCTCTTATAAGAGAATAAGCTTCTGTTTGTGGTAATTACCAAGTTTGTGGTAGTTGATCACAGCAGCCTTAGGCAAACTAGTACAGATTTTGGGTTTTGGTGCCTGATGGTTTCTAAAGGCATCTATCTCTAAGTGCTCCAGACTGGTCCATATTGTCTGTTTTTTTCTAGTGGTTTTTTAACATTCCAGAGCCATATAGAAATATGGGGAGTTACAATCAGTGGGTTCTCAGAGTGTTCTAAGAGAGCCAGAGGAGCAACACAATCTTGTGAACAAAAGCTTTGACTCGGCTAACAGTTGACCTTGGTGGTTGGATAAGATGGTTCTACAGCTGCCTCATATTTCTCTATTTTCAGCAGGGACCACGTTTTAAAGCAGGAAGAGAAAATACAATACTCTGGTTCTTCTTACTCTTCTTCCATGCAGCAGGACTTTTCTCAACTCTATGGTCTTCATTTAATACCTGGTTCAGTCTTTATCTTACGACTCCATAGTTTTCAGCATATCCAGTAACTCTCTGACTTCTGGTCAAGATAGCATTATGAAAATTACTCTTCTAGACAAGTGGACATAACAGGGACTAGATTTATCCTTCTCTCGAAACAAATAAAATACCGTGCAAAATCTATAAAACAGTATAATTCAAGATGTAGATGTGAGACAACAAAGTAGGTAGGAAATCATGGAGACACAAAGCAAATAAGCTAAATCCTATGATTTTCCCAGATCTGGAAACAGTGTCCAGACTGAAAAAAAACTATCACCCACGCAGTTTTCCAAGGTGAGACCAAGGAGTTTCCTTCTAATCACCACCACGCCCAGTGGATTTACTTCTTTCCATCCCCAACGATGCTCCTCCATTCAAACCAACGTCATTTCCCAAGAAGGCTAAAAAACTGCCTTTTGACCTGTCTCCAGGTTTAGATTAGAACCACCTCATTTTCTACAGCGTCCTGGGGTCTTTTTTCTGAAACGTATATCTAATTTGATAATTCTCTTGCTTAAAATATTTTACTGGCATCCCAAATTTTCAGGACAATGTCTAAATTCCTTAACAAATATACAAAATCCCAAAAAAATACAAAAGCTGGCCTTAGCCTACCTCTCTTCATCCTCCAGAACTGCCCTGCTCGTTCAGTATAAGTCTGTGCAGTAGGCAGAAGTATTATTTTTCTTATTTTACTGATGTTTGTATATAGGACCTTGGCTCGTAGCAGATGAAAACTGAATTTGGCAGGGCACAACATCTCCCTCTCTGGACTTTCGCTTCATCGTCCATGCAGCAAAGAGGTTGGACTCAATGTTCTTTGCAACTGCAGCATGGAATGCTTCTCTCTTCATTACTCACAGTCATATGTGTCTTACGTTGTACACAATGGAAAACTTTCTGAAGGTGGCGATTAATAGATGGGGAAACAGGTCACCGAAGAAGAATGTCGCTCTGTCTCTTTAAAGAGGGAATAGACTCTCATCCGTGTAGAATGGTTTGCATGTGATTCTACTCTATGTCTGCACATAATAAGTGCTCAGCAAACGTTCGTCAAGTAAATAAAGTCTACACGGCCTTTATGCCTTCCTGGCTCACGAAATGCTTTATCCTGCATTATCTCATGGGAATCCACAAAATCCTCACGAGGCGGCTGGAGTCGCTATTCTCAATCCCGTTTTCTAGACCCGAGAAACTGAGCCTCCGGGCGTTTACGTGACTGTGCCAAGGTCACAGAGTTAGTAAATGGCAGAGCCGGGTCTCAAACTGAGGGCTTTGAACTCGAAATCCCGTGTTCTTTCCATGGCATAATGCACGCCTCATAATTCTAAGATACAGTCCTAAAATAACACAAAGGACTCGGCTGGCCTCTTTCTTTGTTCCCTTGACCTCATTAAAGCTTTAAATGGAACTCGTCCTCACAAACTTAGGGCGCACCATCAAATCCGTCTGAGTTCCTAGGGCACGTAGCAACAGCTTGCTTTAATCTAATAATTGGCTGAAGTAGAACCACAGAAAGGACATAAAAAAGGCAAATTGTTATTTTTCAAAACCAAGCCATTTGCCTGCCTAAAAGGTTCACAGCATTTTCCTTTTCCAAGAAAATATTTATCCCTCTAAAAGATTTCTTCCCGTTAACAATATTTTTACAGCCTTTGTGATACTTTTACAGCATTTTAGATGCAACCTAAATACTATATATTTCAAGAATGGAACCATTACATTAAGAACGCTGCATATGTTTAAAAGTGTCTTTTATGAGGTTTATTAAAAGAAGCCATAAATTTCTGAGAAAGGTTTAAGCCATATTACATTGATCTTACTTCTCATTTAAACAAAATGTAAAATTTAAGTAAAACCTTGATGCGGAATGTAAACTCACTCATATTCTCGGAGCTCACTCATTGGCATGTGCCTCCTCTAAAATATTAAATCATCTATGAGCCACTCCATTTCTTTGAGTGTTTTCCAATCACAACAAATAGCTTTCCAGTGATTGCTTGTACCTGTTGAGTTTCTCAGATTCATTCACAGTGAGTGAAGAATGGGGTGGTGGCGGCTGGATACAAAGTAAGGTTTTAAAATCATTCTCGGCTCTGCACGCCAGGAGTGACCAGCAGCCCAACACCACTCTCCAGGCACCCTCTCCTAAAACGCATCCACGCACAAAACGTAGGTACTCTGACTCTCCCCACTTTATAGATGGGGACCCTGCGGGTACACAGGGGAGTTGAGCTATTTTCTGAGGTCACACAGTTAATAAGGAATAGTGTCAAACTGCAAACCCGGGCAGTCTGGCTCCAGATGGCCAGAGCCTGCGCTCTGCTGCCTGCCTGACACTATCCTGCCTTCTTCATAAGGTTCTGATGGGGATTAGATGGGGTACTACCCAGACGTCATTTAACATGGTGCTAGACAGATAGCGTTCCACAAGAGTCACCATTATTAGCATCATTGTTACCATTAGCCGGTATATGTTAAGGCTGTTTGGTTTTGCCAGGGCCAAGGCAAATCGTACTGTGAGCCCAGAATGACCCTCCCAGCCCAGGCCCTTATGAAATGAAGTGAATGCTGATTGCCTAGCAAGGAAACGGAAGTTACAGAATGAATCGAATGGGAAAGAAGGTGGTTCCAACTCTGCAGCCCTTAGGACTCCTTGTATAAGGTCTTCGGGCCTTTCTAGAATTATCACACAGTCTCCTTGAATTAGAGGGCGGGACCTCGTCTTTCCACCCAAATGCCCAGACCCTCGATTCAGAGCATTTGCTATTAGTTTTGGCTTCACGGTGTCGTACTTGTATGGACATCGATTCTTCTACCTGGGATGCTCTTCTCCCACTTCCCCCCATGACAAACTCCTACTCGTCCTGCAATCCAAAGGTCCAACTTCGCCTTCTTTACAGACTTTGTCGACACTTCTTCAATAATATTTAGAAGGTTGTATTATACTAATAGGCTTGCATATCCATCTCTCCCAGTCACATCCAGACTGGGAACTGTGAGGAAAAGGGCCATGCGTGATTCATCTCTGTATCCCCTCACCTTACACCGAGCTTGGCCCAAAGGAAATTTTCTTGAAGGAATCTGATGAGTCAAGGAGCGCATGTTGGCCCTTGCGGTGTCGGCCCACCTACTGGACCTCAAGGACTGGTCATGTCGGAATCGAGAAACAGAAAAAAAAATCATTCACCCACGGCTATGTCTGAGCTGAGGTCTGTAGAGGTCATGGGGCAAAACCCGAATCACTGACCTTCGGCCCACAGAAAATAAAGCGATGGCTCAAACTCAGTGGCCACAAAGCCAGCCCTAGCGAAGCTTCCTGTTACTGTCTCACCAAGGTCCCCCGTTCACCACCTTGAGTTCTTTTTAAAGTTCAGTCCTGGTGGCTTCTAACAACCATTATTCACATGCTTTCTCAGAAATGGTTGGAAAAACGTGGAAATTAGGAGGTGCTCCCTGACAAAACCTAAGCTAAAGAAATCAAGTCCAAGATTTCTAGGAAACAGAAAGAAAATTGCTTCTATCCAAGAGCCACTATGGAAAACATTTTAAACTCTCAAGCAGGTCTAAAGAGTTAGGAGAACATTTTACGAAAGGTGAGGGTCAGCCCTGACCCCTGCACATTTCACAGCCTACTAACCCTCTGCTGTATTTTGTATTTTGAAAAGAACGCCTTTTCTGTACCGTTTTTCTGAAGGGATTGTTAAGTGGTGGACTTGAACTCAGATGTCTCACCTAACTCGCTATGTAGCAGTGACATCTACTGGGGAAAACTGTCACTTCGGGGCTTCCACTTCTGTAGTGTGCTAAGTAACTTTAAAATGTTAACCCATTCAGTCTTCGTAACAACTCTGCCATCTGCATTTGTTCACGAGGAAACGAAGATTCAGAGAAATGAAGAAACTGACCTAATGTCACACAGCTTATATGTCTGGCCGAGCCGAGACTTGAACCCAGAGCAGTGTGACTCCAGGGTCTGTATTCTTAACGGTTGAGACCTGCTGCCTTCACTACTATTCAACTTCTGCACTTTGAATGTATCCATTATGTAGCAGTTTGCATTCTGCTTTCAGGTGATGTGTTCAAGGACGGCTCAGTCGATTAAGTGTCTGCCCTCGGCTCAGCTCATGATCCCTGGGGTCCTGGGATTAAGTTCCAGGTCAGAAGTCTGCTTCTCCCTCTCCTTCTGCCCCCCTCCCCGCTTCTGCTATCTCGCTATCTCTCTCTCTCAAATAAATAAAGGGAATCTTAAAAGAAAGAAAGAAAGAAAGAAAGAAAGAAAGAAAGAAAGAAAGAAAGAAAGAAAGAAAGAAAGAAAGAAAGAGAAAGAAAGAAATGATGCGTTTATATGCCTGTTTCCCCGGGTGACTCTGTCCATTCTCAGGGCAGTTCCTGTGCTCATTCATACTTAAGGTCAGTACCCTGTGCATTTCCTGACACATAAGAGCTACTTAACAAATAGTTGTTGATTAAGTCCTGCATAAATGAATGAATGAATAAGCAAAAGCCCTAGTGCGTGTGGAAGGTAGATACAGGGTGGGGAGAGAGAGAGACAGGAAGGAAGGCTTGGCTCCTCTCTGCAGAGCTGCCATACTTCACAATGTGGCTCTCAGAAATGCACAGAAATGAGGGCAGGAGTGTCCATAATTCACGTCTGTCCATAATTCAAATCCCTGAGCCCTTTAGAGGCTCCTTGTGGCTTTCAGAATTGAGTCCACATTTCCCAGCTTGGAAAAGAAGATCCGTGGTCATCTGGCTACTCTCTGCCTCGCCAGCTCTGGCACATACGACAGGGGGCACCCTTTGTTCCAGTGAGTTCTCTGCCTGCCTTTCATATGTCCAGGCTTTGACATTGCCTTGAACCAGAATATTCCTTTATCCCTGCAGGTCCCCTCCCTCTTTGGCTGAGAAACCTGTATTCATTTCTCACGACTCAGTTCTTTCTTCCAGGAAGCTTTCCCAGAGGTGCCCGTCGGGGCTGCTGTCATGGGCAGAGGAAGTGGTCATGATGGTCCACTTAAGTGGCCTGGGACTGACTCAGCCTGGCCATTGACTAGGCATGGGACTTTGGGCAAGTTCCTCAATGGTGTTGCACCTCAGTACCCCCATTTTCAAAATAGGGTCATGAAAAGAGTATCCACTTCATAATGTCGTAAATATTGAGGGAGCCAATAAACACAATGTAAGAAAAATCCAAAGAAATGTAAACTCTCCTAGTGAATGTGCACTGGAAGAGAAATTTCAGGGTTTGCGATGATGATCATGACTGAGAAGAGGGAGGCAGAGGCGGGAAGAAAGACGGAAAGAGATGTGCTTGGTTCTAGGTGTGGCTACGGAGTCCCAGAAATACACTGGGAGTCGGAAAGCAGCTCTGAGCAGGAAAAGGAGGGAGCATGGAACAGAGAAGTGTGTTTTACTACGGCTTCTGTTAGATCTTCCCTGTGCTCTGTGCACAGAGCTCAGCTCTCTGCCTTCATGCCCCCAATTCCTCCCCTTCTCCAAACGATCCCCCACCCCATCCCCCATCTTTTGAAAGTTATAACCATTTCCACACATGGAAAACACATTGAAGCCATTCTGGTCATTACAAAGAGACAGAAACCAAAGCGATATGATCTTCGGGGGCCAGGCCCCGAAAGCGGGGTGGGGAGCCATCTCTGAGGGGACGGTGCAAACAGCTCTGGAAGGCACACGGCTCCAAAACACCCCCCTACCGCTCCTGCTCTGTGGCAGCGAGGTCCATCGTTGGAACCGTTTCTTGGTTTAAGTCATTATATTCCCAGAAAGACCCCATTCAAAATACAAAGATGAACTTCAGGAGGTTTGTCTCATTTACACTCAGGAAGGATTTGTTTTTCCCATGGAAAGCAGACACTTCAAAAATCTCAGGTAATGAGCGAGCTCAAGTTGTGGGGGGAAAAAAATAAGAGCTGCCATTTAATGTTAGGCTTCGCGAACAATGTCTTTGGAAGCATTTCACTTTTACGTGCTTGTATTTGGAAGGCGGGGCAGGGGGTCACCCTGACTGGCGGCCCCACACGGACACGAGGTGGTGAGCTCTCTGTGGAGAGAGAGCGCAGTTCAGAAAGAGGAGAGGTGTGGACGGTCGGGCAAACATCTCTGAAATTAAGCTCATGGCGGACAGCGTCGTAGCCACTCGGGGGCCGTTCTTACCCCTCACTGTATGGCCACAAGTTAACATATATTTATTGACCCCCTCTCTTTCTCTGTTTTCCATCCTCAGGTTCCCAAACCCCGGGGGAGACCTTCCCATGAGGCCGGTGGGGCAAATCCCTGAAATCGTGCCCCTTCCTGATGGGTCCAACCCCCCACCCTTGTTCCTTGCTATGTTCCCTTTGTGGGCTCTCATCTTCTCTCCCTGAGAACCTCGCAGGATCCTCCTGGCTGGCCTGTCTCAGGTCACTGCCCCGTCTTTAGAACAGGCCCATTTGCCCTGACAAAGCACATGAGAAGCTAGTAATCCTCCCTCCTCTGCTTCCAGAGCCTCTGCACCTTTCACTCCAGACCAGATGAGCCGGGGAAACTTCCCGCCACACAAGGTGGGCACCTTCACCTCAGAACCTTGACTCTGGTTTGGCTCCGCCTCACTCCGTGGCCATTGTGCACTTAGTAGCACGCTTCCGGCCTTCCTAGCCAGCTCCCTCTGCAGCCTTCTCAGGAAACCTGGGCAAGTTTCCTTCTCTTCTTTGTGCTTCCAAAGCCTTGTCACTTTGCTCTCTTCCCGTGCTTACCTGTGTGTTCGCTTCCTGAGGCTGTGAGCTGGGAGGGACCGGGGGGTGTCTCCTAGTGATCTGTGTATCTGCCCTCTGCGGGTCCTATCACCCTGCAAGACACGTGGTAGGGGCACAAAGAAAGAGGAAGCATGAGGGAGACTGTGAGTGGAAGGAAGGAAGGAAGGAAGGAAGGAAGGAGGAAAGGAAGGAGGGAGGGAAGGAGGAAAGGAGGGAGGAAGGAAGGGAAAGAAGGAAGGAAGGAAGGGAAGAAGGGAGAGAAGGAAGAAGGAAGGGAAGGAGGGTGGGACAGAGAGAGGGAGGGAGGGAGAAAAGGAAGGAAGGAAGAGAAGGAAGGAAGGAAGAAGAGAAGGAGGGAGGGAGTCCATTAAATCCAACAGCTTACACATATTGGCTAAATTAACCCCACCTAAATTAAGTGATGGAGGATCACTTAATTTTAGGAGGATTGTAAGACTACGGAAGTAGTTCAAAAAACTGAAGGAAAAGACTAAAAACCCCAGGAACACCAGCAACAAAAATAACCTGACTTAGGGCCCCTGCTCTATAGGGAGCTACCATTAGAGCCAGCCATCAAGCTTCACATCCCTGTGATTTCTGTCAAAATCTCAGAGTCACAGGACAGAACTGGCCGAGCTTGGATCAGGTGTGAAATCATCTAGATCAATAACTACAGCTAAGGGGTGGGGAGGCGAGCAGGCATCAAAGGTATGATCAGTCAAAACATACGTAAATATTTGTGCACCCTTACTAGGCACCAGAAGCATTGCGAGGAGCTAAAGATAAAGCAGAGAACAAGCCGACAGAATTTCTGCCCTCGGGAAGCTCCAGGGATCTGTGTGGGCAAGGCTGCCATCCAATTAGTGTCTATTACACTAAGCTAAGAAACAGAGTTTCTGAGGCTGAAACAGGAAATCTGCAAACTACCAAAAGCTGTAGGCTCATTTCTGGAGAATTTGGGGTTTTTGATACAGCGTTGTTCTGAGCTGAAATCCCCAAACCACGAAAGAGTTTAGGTTTTAAGGAAAGGGTGAAGAAGAGAGGCAGAGAGAGATTGAGAGAAAGAATACCCTTACCAAGTCCAGGAAAGATCAACTTTATTTTAAACAATGTTAGATAGTAACTAGGATTAATGGAAAAAACCCAAATTGTACCCACATTTATGGTAATTACCTAGTATAGTGCCAGGTACCATGGATGCTTATTAAATATTGGTCGAACATGAATTTACATTTTATTTATTGATAGAAAACCACAAAATATAGGCATAGTAGCAGATGTACAGGATTTTATAGTCAGGCAGCCTAAACTCTGGTATGTCATTGTTGTGTGACCCTGGACAAAGAAGTTAAACATCTTTAAATGGAGGATATTAAAGCTAAATTGAAATGTATTTTGAGGATTAAATAAAATAGTGTATATTAACTCATATAGTAAGTGCTCAGTAAATGTTTATTCTTTCTCTTTTCTTCTCTTTATCTTCTTATTAAATACATGCTCTTAACATTTAGAGTTTGATTTTACTAGAAAGTTCAATTTTTTAAGCAGTCTTGGAAAGTTATTCTTATAAATTTAATGGGCTAGACTAGAAAACCCAGGTCTCAAATAAAAGACATTTCTCAAACTTCAAACAATGAGACTATTCATTTCAATCAAGGCTGTCGCTACCACCACCTGGTGGCAGCATACTGTATAATATTTTTTGAGTTGATGAATATGAAATCCTAAATATTCCTTCGAGTTTCATATATTACACATACCTGTAAGGATTTAGACAACATTCAACATATTTTTCTAACCAATATGCGGTAACACTTTGATACGTAATAAGGATGTCTGACGCAGTAATCTGTTTTTCTAAATTCACTGGTATCTATCTTTAATGCCATCTGCTCCAATACCACTCTCCCTCAATACTCCTATCACAGCCTCAATTCAAAAGCTTAGGAGTTCCTTTGAAGAGTCATGTGAAAATAAACAGATCGCGACGCCAAAAGCACAAGCAAAAGGGGAAAAAAAGTACATTATCAAAATTAAAAACCCTGTGTTTGAAGGGTTTTTCTCTATCAAGAAAGAGAAAAGAATGGGAGAAAATTTTTGCAAATAATGTATGTGATAAGAGACGTGTGCCTAGAACATATAAAGAAGTCCTACAACACGTAATACAAAAGCAATAATACAATTCAAAAATAGGTGAAAGATTTTGGGTAGATATTTCTCTGAAGAAGATATACAAAACGACAAAAAAAAAAAAAAACGTTCAGCATCAGCTGTCAGGGAACGCAAATCAAAGTCATAATGAGACACCACTTTACACACATGAGGATGGCTATAATCAAAAAGACAGTTAATAGCAAGTATTGGCAAAGATGTGGAGAATTGGAACCCTCATGCACTGTTGATGGAAATATATGACGGTGCAGCTGCCTTGGTGAAGTAGTCTAGTAATCTGTCTAAAGACGAAACCTACACCTGTCACATGGGCCTGCGATTCCACTCCTAGATATACACTTAAGAGAAGCGAACATATATCCACACAGAAACTTGTTCGTGAATGTCCACAAAAGCATGGTTCATAACAGCCAAAAAGGGGAAACAACCTTAAATGCCCATCGAACTGATCCTTACAACGGACTATTACCCAGCAATGAAAAGAATGAACACCGATGTATATGGCAACCCAGTTGAACCTCAGAAACATCATGCAAAATGCAAGAAGCCAGTCACAGAGCCACAGATTAGGTGACCATTTATATAAAATACTCAAATCCATTGACCAGAAAACATACATGTTTGCCTAAGGTGGGGGTGGGGGGACATTTGGGAGGTAGTGGCTTAGGGGTCACCCTTTTGGGGTCACCGATGTTCTAAAATTGATTGTGATGATGGTTGTCCAACTCTATGAATATATAAAAATACATAAGAAACCATTGAATTGTGTCCTTTAAATGGGTAAAGTGTATGGTATTTTAATTCTATCTCAATAAACCATGTCTGAAATGGTGAGGGAGAAGTGGTCCCTTCCTTATCTCTCCCCTCTACGAACCAAAGCTTCTTCCAGTCTTAGCAAAAAAAAAAAAAAAAAAAAAAAAGTCAGAACTAAACATTTCCATTCAACACTGGAAGCTAATCTTCTAGAAACTAAAATCTTTTCCATAAACTAATTTGGAGCTTTGGAAACTTTTTTTTGCACTATTTCATTTTCCCATAAAGTAGTCTCTTCTTCTGGTTTTAGTGGTGTTCATCAAAATAGGAAAGGAATACAATTTCCCACTTAACTGTGAAAAGATTCTCTTTGATTTCCACAGCAGAGCTAGTCCCACCATCAGAAGACATCTACATTGGTATTCTATTCCCACATTAATGATCTGAGCCATACCTGCCCTACATACATGCACACACACACACAAGCATACTCACATGTGTGCATGCACAGCATTAGGCTGTGACAGGGAACAGTTTGGGGAACCCCATCTGCAGCACCAAGGCAGACCCTGGCGAGGTTGGCATAGGCAGCCATTTGGTTGCCTACTGTTACCACATTCCAAA
This sequence comes from Potos flavus, assembly GCA_028534135.1. Classification (NCBI taxonomy): domain Eukaryota; kingdom Metazoa; phylum Chordata; class Mammalia; order Carnivora; family Procyonidae; genus Potos; species Potos flavus. The sequence continues at coordinate 53,137,948 of CM052893.1, forward strand.
AACAGCATTTCTGGATGAACGCAAGTCATTGAAACAAATCGCAAAATCTAAGCGTTGTAAAGCACTTCACAAGCGGTTAAGTCTTACATAGCTCTCCCACTACAAATGAAGCCAGCCCAATCTTTCATCCCTATCTGATTCTGCTACAGTCATAGAGATGCCATGCAAAGGATAAAAGAGCCATTTTTCATGACCTTCCTCCTTTCTCTGAACAAAGCCCAGTGTCAAATCTTTGAAAAGCATATATTATAGCAAAGATCAAGATTCAAAAAAATGTTTGGAGGCAATCATGATACAGAAAAATAATTTCCTCTCTCTCCTCCATCCCCAAATAAAAAACAACCTTATGATGTGTTAGATATCGGAATGTTTAAATATTGAACCAGTGCCAAAAAAAAATGATTTGTAAGCCTCAATAAATTTCATGAAATTTAAAAATGATATTATTATCCCATCTGACAGTGTCTTTCAGGGCTTGAAGCTGCATGGCCCAGATTAGGGGTATTCTAATGAAAAATAAATGTGTAGCACATTTGACTTACAAATATAATGATGTATATAATACTCAAAAGATAGATATTCAATGAGGTCCACTTGCAATTGCTAGTTACTAGTATCAGTTCTGCCTGCTGTGCAGAGCAATGGAGTCTTTTCCTTGAGTATCAGATGCTCTTAGTTACAATGTTAAAGCTTCTTTCCAGAAAGAGAAGAGAAGAGAAGAGAAGAGAAGAGAAGAGAAGAGAAGAGAAGAGAAGAGAAGAGAAGAAAAGAAAAGAAAAGAAAAGAAAAGAAAAGAAAAGAAAAGAAAAGAAAAGAAAAGAAAAGAAAAGAAAAGAAAAGAAAAGAAAAAAGAAAAAAAAAGCGTGCATCTAGGAAAGGCAGCATAGTGCCTATTCACACTCAGTGGAATATCCAAATTAGATATTTTAGACAGATGGACACCTGATTCTCTAGGAGAGGGGTATAATATTCACATATATAATATGAAACTCACAAATCATTCGTATACAGTAAGATGTGGCAACATAATGTTGGCTGTGGGGCGGGCGGTCATTTCTAGTCTCCGTTCTATCCATGGCAGTTCCCACTATGAAATATATTCCATAAGCCGGGAACATAGGAGGAAAGGGCCCTTTTTATTCTCTTCTTCCGTTTCCATCTCTTTCCCAGAAACACTTTATGCAAATAGCGGCCCTCCGCCCCCGCCCGCTGCGCCGCGAAGCGGGGGGAGGAGAGGCGGCCGGGGAGGCGCGGCGAGAGCGCGGGGCGGGGCGGAGAAGGGCCTGGTTCACTCCGCGGCTCCGAGCCCCGAGCAGGCCCAAGATTGATGATGCTCCCTGGGTGTACGGCAAGATCTCCTCCCGGTGAAAGACTGCTCACGAGGCCTGATAGACTTGTCATCTCTTAATAAACATCGCGGAGATGTCGGAGGGGAGAGCGGGAGCAGGACCGGGCGTACCCCAGCCGCGTGCTCGCCTCTCCCGACGGATGATCTGCTCAGCCTGTCCTGCCGAAGGTGCTGGAGGGGTGCGCCTCCTTCCCCACCGCAGAAATGCCCCGCAGGGCCTCATTCCCTCGTGGGACCCCGAGCCTGCACGTTTGGGATCCAGCTTCTCTTTTCTTTCGGACCCTCCTCCTCTGATTTCCCAGATCTCCTTGAATTTGCATTCAGTGGAATCCTGAAAATAGGAGAGGCCCAGGTGTGTCAGGCTTTCTGCCTGGGAAATGCAGGGCATCCACACGCTGTCATTTTTCTCCGTCCCTGGGAGTGTCGTCTCTGCGTGCTGAGCAATGGAAGCAGAGCGTCTAATCAGCTCTCACACACTTGAGCCCTGGCAGAGTCTGCCCTGTTCCTCCAAGTTCTTCACCTCTGCCCCCCTCCCCCATCTCTTCTCTCTGTCCCCATCTTATCAATCATTCCTGAAGTCCAGCCTTCCCCACAAAAATGTCCCGATCCATTCTATAGACAATCCTTGGTACCCTTGACCCCACCGGGTCTGCAGAGGAGATCCTCATAGTTTCTTCTCCACTTGACCCCAAGGGAGTCCCACTGCCAGGTCCCACTTTAGTAGCCGGCACGGAGCCCCTGTCACCGACAATTGCTGCTGAGTGCATGTGTGTGTGGATGAACTCCGCCTTCATCCTTCTCCCTCCCCAACTTAAAAGCCAGACTTGGGGCACCTGGGTGGCTCAGTCTATAGAGCACCTGACTCTTGATCTCGGGTAGTTGTGAGTTCTAGCCCGAAGTTGGGGCGTAGAGATAACTTAATAAATACAAGTTAAAAAAAAAAAAAGCAAACTTATTTTTGGCTTGTAAATACACATACAACCATTGTAATGTTCATTTCAGTTTCCTTTTGATGTTTCGTTCTACTCCCCAATGTGTGATCAGCACTCTTGCCCTCACGTATCTGTGTTAGAACCTCCTGGAGGGCAGGGAGGCAGGGCTGTCCCTGGGCAGCCCCCCACCCCCACCCTCCGGCTTTGGAGGAAGTAAAGAGTGTTTCCTAATGGAT
>CM052893.1:53140963-53201362 GCA_028534135.1 Potos flavus
GATATAGTTCTCTATCCAGGTGCATGGGTTAAAAATATCTTGGAAATAGAGCATTGTTGGGAAAATGTCAAGAAATGTATCTTCAAATTAGCTTTCTTCACACTATTGATAAAAATTTTTTATGAGGACAATATCCTACTTACTAGTGCCATTCATAATTTCTTTGAAATTGTGATCATTCATCAATTATCACCTTTTGGGTATGGTCAATCATCAAGTTTCTCATTTGCTTACTATATTCCCAGTTCCTATGCCTCCTTGTCCATGGAGTACCACAAAAGAGCTTGTTACCCACTGTCTTGGTCCATTCAGGCTGCTGTAGCAGAATACCCATAAATGGCATATGAATAACAGAAATTGATTTCTCACAGTTCTGGGGCCTGGGAGGTCAAGATCAAGGTGTCAGCAGATTCAGTGTCTGGTGAGAATCCACTTCTTGGTTCATAAATGGCCATTTTCTTACTGTGTCCTTATATGGTGGGTGGAAAGGGCTGGGGATCTCTGGTGTTTCCTTGGTAAGGGCACTAATCCAACTCATAAAGGTACCCACTGCCATGATCTAAGGCCTCTCTTCCAAATATTGTCACAACGGAGGTCAGGATTTCCACATATGGAATTTGGGGGTGGGGACACAAACATTTAGTTTACAACACATACCTTGCTGAGATCCAGCTATACTAGGTCTATCCCATTTCTCTGAAATCACCATCTAATAATACTATCGAAGAAATAAATGGGGCTAATCTGGCATGGCTTGTCCTTTGTGAACCCACTAGAGCCTGAACTCTCATTAACCATTGCTACTACCACTTCTAGATGGCCACAAACCATGGCATCCAGGGACCAAAGCCAGCCTTGTCAGGATCTGTGAAATTCATCTTCTTTTCCTGTTTGAGGATCAAAATAGCATTTGCCCGTTTAGACTTCTGGCATCTCTCTGATTTGCCATGATTCTGCAAAGAACATGCATTTCAGTAAAAGTTGCTTTTTTCATTAAATGCTTACTAGGTATCAGTCAGTGTGCTGAGAACTCTTACCAGCATCATCCCCTCTATGTCAAGATTAATGGACCCAGCCTAAATGTAACATGTGTGAACATAATAAAATGCTGATTTTTAACATCTTTAAATCAACATAATAGAACTTGTCTATTTCCCTACAAAAGTCGGTTTTTTTCTCAAGTTCTCCTGCCTGTCAAGTCACACTTGGACTGTGATAGCCTACAACTCATCATTCAAGTCCCTGTTGCCACTGACCTCTGGAAGTCCGGTGCCTTTCTCAAGTCCTAGAGATTTCAAGGAGAGTCTACCTAATCCTATTGTCACTCCTCACCCCTGAGATCCGCTCCTCTGGGCTTTTTCAAGATGCTTCTCCAGACCATGATGGCGTCTCCTCACTTCTACCCTCCAAGGTTTGAGCACTTCCTCTCTTCATTCCCCCAAACAGAGCTGCCTCTAAGCTATTACTAGTCAATTAACTGGATTCAGTAGTTGAGAGGATGACACGGCTGGAAGGGTCCTCGGTCCACCTTGGGACAGATTTGGTAGGGTGTGAGGAAAAGAGAAGGAAACTCCCTATGTTTCAAATCCCTTTACAAATCCCTTTACGTTAAACCTCGTGGACCTGGGGCTAGGGGTGGTCAGGCCATGCTCTGGACGACCCCATAGTCTCATGGTTCCTCTGTGAGCAGACCTGAGCCCACTGTCTCAGGAAGGGAGTTGGACCAAGACTAGGCGAGACGGACCTATGACCAATCATAAAAGCAATGCAGGTATAAGGGGCAGGTGTCAAGCCGCACAAATGAGTTGTCTACTGATTCCAGAGATGCTGCCTTTTTTTGAAACATATGCAGTATTCTCTTTTTTGAACTGTTTTTGTTTTAGGTGGGGATTGGATGTCTTCAAGGGAGTGAACCACCATGCCTTCATGGTGATTTTAATTTCTAAAATCAGGCAAAAGGTATTCAGAACTAAGTCTGACAATTAAGGTGAGTAATGTGTTTCTGAGTCAAAAACCAGATGTGACAGTATGGCAGTGATACTGATGTTTTCTATAACTGGGGAAATAGTCGTTAAGGATATTCCCAAGGAGGAGTTTACAAAGATGTTTGAGCAACTGCAGTTCATTTTGTTTTTTTTTTTTTAAGACTTATTTTAGAGAGAGAGAAAGAGAGGGGGGGAGGGACAGAGGGAGAGAGAGAGAGAGTCCTCAGGCAGACTCCGCACTCAGCACAGAGCCTGATGCAGGGCTCAATCGCAGGACCCCGAGATCATGACCCGAGCCGAAATCAAGCGTCGGACACCTAACCAACTGAGCCACCCAGGTGCCTCAACTGCAGTTTATTTTGAAGCACAGCACACATCAAGGAAACATGGTATCGTGACTAGAACACAGCCTTTGTTGGTCAGATCCCAGGCTTGGGTCACACTCTCCCACTCGTCCTGTGAATTTGGAGACATCTCGTGGCCATTTTTCATTTCATGTTCCTCTGCTGTAATAAGCGAAAGATATCTGCCTGAAAATTGTTGTGAGGGTTATCATGCCAGGTGAGTGGACCGTTGTGGACCACAGGACATATTACCTCCACTTTCACGATTTCAGTGGACAAAGCAGGAGACTCTCGAAAGCCCTTGCTTACAACCAGTCTCCAGGTAGATACTTTGGAACCATTGAAAAAGTGATGATGTCCTCGTTAAGACATTCTCAGTTTGCTGCCTTCAAGTTTCAACGTACACAGGAACCATTCAGGTGGCCAATATATTGCAAGAACAAGATACAATTTTATGAAATTTGAGTATTCGTCAACGGTGACTCTGTTGGGACAGTCCTACCTGCCCAATGCCTAATAGAATGGAGTTTCGTTTACCACTTGGCTGTCCCGATCGGTGGGGCATCCAGGCTGAGCTGGCATAGTAACAGAATCCAGGGCAAACTACACAAGTATTTACTGAGCTAAAATTTTATTTTATAGATTATATTCTTATACACACACACACACACACACACACATACACAGGCTGCACGGAGACAGAGAAATAAAGACTGGGATAGACATCTAGTCTGGAAATCCTGGTTTGTGACAGTGGGAATAATAATGAAAAGATATATGGAAGCATAGTTTCCCATGGTAACGGCCTTTATTGGAGAAATTTTGTCAGCAACTGGATATACTTATTATTACAACTAATTTAAATAATAATAACAATATTTACGGAGCCACTAAGCACTGTGCTAAATGCTATAGCCACATTACCCTATTTGCTTTGTTTAGTATCAAAGTCAGTAACCACTGGCCACATATTCTAGAATGAATTCTCATGGATATAAATAGAGAGTATAGGGATGCATCAATTTGCAAGTAAGGGACGTCAACTTCGAAAGGGTGTGCAGCAGTTTGGATTTCTTGGCACATCCCCCGGACTTGGGGAATAGACCGACCAACAAGGTGGAGACTATTCTTAGATGCTGGAGGGAAGAAGAGGGGTCATGAGGGCAAGGAGACAGCCCACTATTCTAAAACAAATCATTTATTGTTGGATTGCTGGTGATTTTACAGAAGAGATGAGTCCGGCAGCCGGGGCAGCCATGTTTCACCCGCAGGCAGAATTATGGGGTCAGTCTGAATTCCATAAAGCTTCCGCGCTTTGTGAAAGGTACTATATGGCCCTCAATAAACAACGATGATCAGTTAACCTCCTGCTTCCGAGATGCTCCTGACTTTCCATTTGCGACGGAACTGGGCTTGGGACATGGGCAACAGCATCCCCCCACGGATCCTGCCCTTCGCAAAGCAAATGCGTTGTGACAAAATGACAGAAGATAATCTCCGAACCTCCGTCCACTTGATGAGTATGGATATTGGGCATCGGTGGGAAGGGGGCTTATATTACCGCCAACCCCTTCACGCCGAACAAAGAAGAAAGCGCTCCTCTGCAGAGCTTTTATTTTGTTTAAGGTCCCTCTGATGGGCTCCCGCGCTCAGTAGTTATATAACAAAGTGATGGCATAATATATGGGGGCAGCGGGGCGGGAGTTGAACGTACCTGTATTTGCAGCCATAATGAGAGCTCGGAGGTAACAAGGGGGGCGATTTGGATAATAATTAATAACCTGACTTCCAGGGCAACGAGAGCAGCATGCAAATTCTATGGCCCTGCAGTGGCACCTCTTGAAGAAGAAGGTGCTTTATTGCCTCTGTCAGGCGTTCTCTTCTCAGCTGTGATTCCTCGCAGCCTCGGTGGTTTGCATACTGCAGCTAAACATTAGGCGGTAATGAATGACAACCCAGCCACTCTGCGCACTGCAGCGAGAAGCTGCCATAATTGGCTCCCCCATCACCGTCATTCCCCCCCTGCTCTGCAGAGGAGAGGAGGCGCTGACGGCAAGCACTTCGACAAAATGCAAAGGGCACGGGGACCCAGCGCAGTACTCTGGGGGGCCTGCCGAGGTGGTTGTGCCAACCCCATATTTACACCCTGCCCAACGGTAGAGCCCACGGCTCCAGATATGAACTCTGCAGCTCTTCCCTTCACTCTGGGACGTGCCTGGCTCCAAGGAGAGAACGTAAGTGCTGGAAGTCTGGATACGTGCCCCTGCTTTCTGGGCCTCTTCCCTCTCCCCCACTGCCCTGTGTCTGGGTTCCACCTGCAGGAGTGCAGGCATGAGAAGATCCACACGAAAGATCGAAGGAAAGGAAGCAAGCACACCTCATGTGGATTCGGTTGTCTCTGAAGCAAATCGAAGGCTTCTGCTGTTGTTCTTTCATGTCAGACTGAGTGTCCAGATCTTTGTTCTAACTTGACTTTGCCACTAGATATATGATCCTGAATAGGCTGGTTAACCGTTGTGAGTTGCAAATAATAATAATGTCAGCCGTAAGTACTGCAAATGAGACGAAACAGCACTTGGAGAATATATTTAGAAGTTAAAACCATATCAATAAAAAGTTCTATTCTTATGTGTATCTTCCACCCTCCAATTTTTAACCTTCTTTTATGTTAAAACAACAGACCTACTTTCTGTGTCTCGCATTCCTAAATAAGGCAATCTTCTGACATTTTGGCTTAAGTGACTGAATTTAATTGCAAATTAAATGCTGTGTTTCTTACGAGTGCACAGGCCCAGTGACGACTTGAACTAGAGGGCCAGGAATGAGCTTGATAATGGAGAGTAAACATTAGCCTAGTGGACTCTTCAATGATGAATAGGAAGTCTAACTCTAGAAAGCAAATACATGGCACCCACGGCTACAACACGGTGAGATCCTGAATGAGGTCCTTCTTGTAAGTATAGGACCTGGAAATGTGGCTGAGGTTATCATTTGGTATTCATTTGTTCCACAGAGCTACTTGAATCACATGGAGAATGGTTCTTTGATTTGGCAATTCAGACATATAATGATTTGAGAACAAATGAACAAATACCGTGAGATAAGAACTATATACATTTATTGAATGGTGAGCATTTCAGCCCAATCATGAAGAGCAGAGGCTCCTGAGAGAGACTGCCCGGGTTCAAATACGAGTGGAACAAAGATATGTGCTGTGAGGATTATTAACAGGCTCGTCTTGATTTTGACAGAGTAGTCACAGAAGATTGTGCAGTCAGGAATTGATGAGCAAGGGATTTGTGATTTCATATATGTCACTAATATATATTTATTAATAATTATATATGTATAAGTGATTTATCAGTGATTACATATTTATTATAGATATATATCTCAAGTTGAGTTTATTTCAAGAACACAAGGCTTCTTTTTGAAAAATTAATGTAATTCACTTTTTTAATGAACAAATAAGAAAATCATGATCATCTCAAGAGATGCAGAAAAAAACACATGATAAAATTCAAAGAAGCATTTTGAGAAAAACCCTTAGAAAACTGGGACTAGGAAGGCCCTGCATTATTTCACATCTAAGTCCTTTAGCAAATATATGTTGCAGTGAAATATTGAAAAGCTTTCTTCCTAAAATAGGTAATGAGACAAGGTTACTTACCATCACCTTCCACTCAACATTATTTGGAAAATGGTAGACAGTGCAATAAGATAATAAAAATACAAATAAAAGGTATAAGGATTGGAAAATAGGAAATAAAACTTTCCTATCCACAGGGACATGACTATATAGGTAAGCCAAAAGAATCTAAACTCTTAGACTTAGTAAGATAATTTAGTGAGATCACGGAATACAAGGTCAAAAACAACAATCAGTTTTGTTTCATCAGAGCATAGACCAATAACAAGGTGAAGAGCATCAAAGAAAGACCATTAGGGCCCAACAAATGAGAGGGAAAGAAGTACAACAAATACTGGCTTGCTTTGGTTTCTGAGGATCTTGAGTCCTTAATTCCATTCCTTAAAAGGCCTACCTGTATTTCTCACTCTTGAGTTCACTGGGATACTTTGATTCCTTTTTTGAAATCAATAACTCTTCTTATTGCCAAAATCTAAATAAATAAATAGATAAATAAATAAAATGAAAGGAATTTCTAGTTAAACAAGACGGCAATGCATGGATGTGCTCTTTCTACTGATGTCCTTTAAATGACAGTACAAGTATTTTCAAAAGCACAGACACATGAGAACAAAGAATATCGAAGAGGAGACATCCATGAACAAGTGATGCCCTCCTGAGCTTCAGAGAAAATACTCAGTCGCTGCTGACATTGAAGTCCGCCATATGCATGTGTGCAGAACCTATGGTCAGCTTTCCAGAATCTTTTTTTTTTTTAGCTTTCCAGAATCTTGATCTTCATACAGGTATGCCATCATGGATTACGAGATAATTGAAGAAAACATGCAACATCAAATATGGAAGTCAAAACAAAATAATATGGAAGAAAGAAATAATGCAGAATATATTCACTTTCTATCGCTGTGTAACAAATTAGCACAAACAGAGGCTTAATGTATTTCTCATTTATCAACTCACAGTTCTATAGGTCAGAAGTCCAGGTACAGCATGACTGGGGCCTCTGTTCGCTGCTCCACAGGCTGAAATCAAGGAGCTGTCCTCACTGAGTTCCCATCTGGGGCCTTTGGGAAACGATCTACTTCCAAGATCATTTCGGGTTGTTGGCAGAATTCAGTCATTGTGGTTTTGGACTGAAGTTCCTATTTTCTTGCCAGCTGTCTGCCAGTGATTCCTATTAGCTCCTAGAGGCCACTGCCGGGTCCTTGCCACCTGGCCTGCTTCCATCCTCAAAGCCAGCAAGGGAGAATCTCCTGTGAATCAACTCTCATTCACTCTTCAAATATCTTTCACCAAGAAGAGCTCAGTCCCATTTAAAGGCTCACCTAATGAGGTCAGGCACACCCAGGATAATATTTCTTCAAAGTCTGCTGATTCGAGACCTTGAGTACATCTCAAAATCCGATCATAGCAGCAGCACCTAGATTAGTATTTGACTGAAAAACCGAGAGCAGGTGCATGTACACCATTGGGCTGGGAACTGGGGTGTCCTCTTGGAATTCTGCCTGCCACATAGAGGTCAGAACAGAACCTCATAAAAAGTAGGATTGATATCCTCAAGGATTAAGAGACTATTTTGCATCCCTTAAAAAAGAACTGTATGCCATGAAAAAGGAACAATTAGAGAACAAGGAAGCTCTTGGAAATTAAATTATGCCAGCAATTTTTTTTAATTTACAGGAAGATTAGGAGATAACCAAAGGAAAAATAAAATGTTGCAAAGGAAAATAACAATCATGTAAAGGGCATGTGGAAGAATTACATTCAATAAATAACATCTGCAAGAGATAAATCAAGAGATAGAATGTTAAGAAGAAATAGCTCCCCAAAATTGGAGGTGGTTGCCTTTTAGTACCAATTTATTTGCTTATAACGAAAATTAGAATTTCATTTCAAGATTTAGGTATGATAGATTCTGACATAGAACGGTGTTGATAACCTATCATTTAATGCAAAAAGAAAGAGCGGGAGAACAATATACATACTATGATTTAGTTTCTGCAAAAATAAGGTAATAAGTTTCAAATGTTAGTATACCCGTAGAAGAAAATTTGGAAGAATATAGAAGACGCGAAATGCTGCATTAGAGAGCCAAGTGTCTGAAATGGACGGTTTCTGGTGATGGCAAGACTCCGGTTGTGACCCTGGGGGAGGGTGGCTTACAATTAGTGGAGAAACAGGTTCACAGAGAAGAGATGAAGGGGGCAAAGCTTGTGCTTTACCCAGTACCGGTCTTCAGGAGAGATATTGCTTCCTTCCATCAGAGCGTTTGAACTGCCATCAGAAAATACTTGTTCTCTGCAATTACTCCAATTACTTCAGTACTGAGCTTCATGTACTATTTTTTATAGTGACCACGATTCCAGTTCTTACTGCACAGAACTTGAGTGATTTCCGTCTGTCTCTAGTGTTGGCGGTGCCTGCTGCCCGATTCACCCCGGAAATGGTTTCTCCTTGTCTCGTCCAACCCTCTGGCTTTCTCTTCTGTCTCCGACAAACCCTGTAATCTGCCTGTGATGTGCTAGTGGAAAGGAGTTTAGCCTTCCCACGTTTTGGTGAGGAAGGCAATTATCGGAATGGGTCTGAACTGAAACTTTTTCCCCACTCAGAAAAAATGATGTCTCCTCTAGACTTGTTCTGAATTAATGTCAGATGCCTCCCTTGATGGCCATCCTTTGGCCTCTTACCTGTAGGCACCGTCAACTCTGTGAGAGAATGTTCCCCAATGATCCTGTAAATTAAATTTTGTTTCCCAGAGGGATTGTTGAATATGCATATCATAGTGATATCCACTTAATATATACATTTTATCCTCATTTTCTCAAGAACTTTTAGGTAAACGAAAATCATATAAACTTCATTTTCGATTGCAATTCCCCTTATGTGCTGTTAGTACACAGTTTGGGGCAATGTTTTACAGGGAGAGGTTTTAACTGCATGTAATTGGTGGCTTTTGAGTTATGAGATTAGGCAAAATAGGCTATAAAAGGCACAGTGCATGTTCCCCAGAGGGATTTGACCCAGGATTAACTTAGATAAGAAAGTCTGCATTCAGAACCAAAGTCTGCCTTCGCTTATTTCTGCACAATCTCCTTGCATTAATGTTTACTAAATTCATTTAAGAAAGGGTATGCCGGGTCTTCCTTGATGCTGAGACTCCCCTCGATTTTGAAAGAGAAATAGATTTTCATGTACCTCATTCTCAGAATCTAGGACATAGCTATGGTCAATTGTATAAGGTGTGAATTTTTCTGCATTTTTGCTCCCCCCTATGTTTTGAATCACATAAGATCACTTAGGCTTTCTGGCCTAATTTTTACACAAGGGAGATTGTTGATCCCAGTAACTTACAGGACGTGCCCAAGAAAGCACATTCAGCTACACAGGATGAGAATAGTCAAGGTCTCTCTTCTCAACTCTATTAAAATCATTTCAGTTGTAACCACATAGGCTACCACAGGGCTAGTGAAAACTTTATATCTCCTCTACCTTATGATGTCCATCAGTGGTGACCAGAACTACTCTAATAATTATTTAATCTAAGCGTTAAGAAGCATGCTTTCTATGTGATCCAACTCCAAGCCATGTCTCCTTGGTACTCCCATATCCCATCTCTCTTTTTCTCAATTATCCCACCCTTACAGAAATTCTTGATCTTCCTTTGTGCTGCCAAAATTCAAGGCATCATGAGGAGGGTCTGCCAGGTCTTCTCTAGGCTATTGGGAAGGTGTCCCTTCCCATACTAATTTTCCCAAAGCTAGAGGTCAAAGATTCAGATATGACCCAGACACAGTCACAACCAACTCCAATGGGCCTACTGTCTGGTAGAGAAACATTACAGAAGGATCAATAGGATTTCTGCAGTTTCAGAAGACAGGGTGGGACATTTCAACAGCAGCATGAAGATCAGCATGTGGGCGTATTCAGTAATAAGTACCCACTTTGCAGGATGGATTGCAATACTGTCTTTGATAGAGCAATAGCAAGATCTAAAGCTGTAAATAAAAGATGTTGTCATATTTTTTGTCCAGACATTTTCTTCTCATGTCTTCGTTGGATCTCCATCATGATCACCTATATGTAGAGTTCTGTGATCACTTCCCCCAAATGCTTACTGGTATTTTCATTCTTATTTCCTAGATGGGAAAAGATGCCTAGAATTCAAGATTTTATACAGAATATATTGTTTCCACCATTACCAGAGAGACCTGAATGGGTACTATCCATGCCCATTTGAATGTGGGACTGGGGTTAAGATTCCAAATTCTAAGAAATGGTGAAGCTGGAGTTCCTGGGTGGCTCAGATGGTTAAGCGTCTGCCTTCAGCTCAGGTCATGATCCCAGGGTCCTGGGATCAAGCCCACATTGGGCTCCCTGCTCAGCAGGGAGTCTTCTTCTCTCTCTCCCTCTGCCTCTTCCCCACTGCTGATGCTCATTGTCTCCCTCCCTCTCTCTCTCTCTCAAATAAATAAATAAAATCTTAAAAAAAAAAAAAAAAGAAATGGTAAAATCAAGGAAATGGATGACCAACTAAGTCCAGGTCTATAAAAGAAAAGCAAGATACATTGACAAGGGAAAACACATTCAAATGTCAAGTCTTAGGAGTTATGGGGTAAGGACCAAGTTTGGGTGAAAGAATCAAGCATTCACATGCATCCAGATTACAAACTGGTTAAACATTATCAAGGTATGGAGCAAGGCAAGGTTGGTACTAAATAAAGACGACCAGCTGTGGTGAACCTCTAGGGGACAACAAGTGTATGTTGCAGATGTGGAATATGCTAATTTAAAGGACAAGAACCAAGTATACATTGACTCCTGGCCTAAATCCTACAAAATTACTCGCCTGATCCTATGTAAATTAATACCTATTCCTAAGATGTCAATGGGTAGGATGATGTTATCCTTCAACCAAAAAGCTCCTTATGAGTAAATATTCAACATAAAAAAAAAAATCTCTAGCAAGTAAACTTAGTCATACAATTGAATCCCTAAAAGCCTCTTAATTTAAAAATCTGGGCTTTTATAATTAACCTTGATAAACTGTATTATAAAATATTTTACAAGCCTTTATATCAGTTTTATATTGCTACATAAAGGGTTACTACAAATTTAACAGCTTAAAAGAATACTCACTTATTAGCTCATAGTTCTAGCAGTCAGAAGTTTAGTCGAGTATGACTGCGTTCTCTGCTGAGGTTGAAATCAAGATGTCAGTTGATTGCATTCTTATCTGGAGCTAAAGGTCCTCTTCCAACACTTCTTATTGGAAGAAATAAATTCCCTGTGGTTGTAGGACTGAAGTCCCCATGAACTTGCTGGTGTCAGCCTGAGACAGATCTCAGCTCCAAGAACTGTTCCTTGTCCATGTCCACCTCATTATAAAACTGGCAGCACAGAAGCTCCCTCATGGAAAATCCCTCTCACATTTTCTATATTTCTGATTTCTTCTTCTTCTGCAATCACTCAGAGAAAACTCTCTTGCCTTTAAGAGTCTTATGCGATTAGGTCAGGCCCCCTTGATAATCTCCATATTTTATGGTCAACTGGAGATTATAATTACATCTGAAAAATCCCTTCACAACAGTATCTAGAGAAATATCTGACACATACACAGAATCAGCCTCTTTGAGTCATATCTTTAAATCATTCCCCGCATTTCAACTGGTTTTTTCCAATGACTTAAATGTCCACTATTCTTTGAACACCAAATTTTCCACCTACTGTCTTTGCTTATTATTTTTTATTTTCTTGGGTTGCTCATTTATTCCATTTCCACTATGAAAAATCCTACTTAACTATGAAAAATCCCGCTAATAAGAGGACAACTTGGGGAGAGGGGTGCCTGGATGGCTCAGTCAATTAAGCATGTGCCTTTGGCTCAGGTCAAGATCCCAGGGTCCTGAGATGCCTCCTGCTCAGCAAGGAGCCTGCTTCTCCCTCTCCCTCTGCCCCCCCCCGCCCCCCACTGGTGCTCTCTCACATGCGTGCTCTCACTCTCTCAAATAAATGAATAAAATCTTTAAAAAAAAAAAAAAGGACACTTTTTTGGAGCATTCTTTTCCACCATACATGACTAGAAAACTGGACAATATACATAAAATAACTCTTCTCAGGCAATAAAAAAGAGCAGATATGATTCTTGAGAGAAGGGAAACAAATGAAGTGAACTCTATGAATACCCTGGAATTCCACTGGGAATAAATTTCTGGACTATATAATTCAGGAAAAGGGAATACAAACAAAGCCCGGTAGTCTCACAGACTTGAGGAGATCAAGAGTGGAGTTCAGAGATGCTAATGTGACTGGAATTTGCGGGGCTGAGTCCCAGGGAGGAGGAACTCATGTAGAGAAAGTGTTCCAGAAATCTGCCTGGGTCCCTGGGGTCTTTGACTTACTACCCATCTACACGTGCTTAAGGAAAGTCTATAATTAATGCTAAGGAAAGAGCAGTTACTAAAGAACTGTAAGCCAAACAATTCCCAGAGCTTCACACAGGGCTGAAAATCCTTTAGGTTCTTACCAGCCAGAGGCAAGAGGTTATATCTAATACAGAGGACATTCACTACAACACGAGAAGGGCCATACCTTACTAGGGTGAAGAGCAAAGTCTACTCTACTCCTGCCCTAACAAAAGTTTAAAAATATGCTTCAAAGTATCACCTGACCCACAAGTAATTATATGGCCTGAAAGAACAAATCTCAACACTGTTTAAAAGAATACAGCAGAATCCGACGAAGAATTATGGAATATTCAAAATGTCCAGGATTAAATTTAAAAAATACTGATGTGAAAAAGCAAGAAATATGTCCTATAATCATGGGGTGAGGGGTGAGGGGAGGAAGAGGAAGTCAGCTAATAGAAATGCACCCAGAAAAAAGAAAAATTAGCAAGACTTAAAAACAGTATTTTAGGAGCTCCTGGTGGCTGAGTTGGTTAAGGTTCCAACTCCTGATTTCAGTTGAGGTCATGATCTCAGGGTTGTGAGATGGAACCCCATGTCAGGCTCCACACCCAGCTTAAGATTATCTCTCTCTGCCTCTGTGCCTTCTCTCTCTCTCTCTCTTCCTCTCTAAAAAAGCACAACAACAGTATTTTAAATATTATAAATATGCTCAAGGATTAAAGGCAAACATAAACCTAATATGGAAAGAAATAAAATCTGTTTTAAAAAAACAAAATAGAATTTCTAGAGGCAAAATGGTATCTGAACTGAAAATTACACGGATGGAATTTAAAACAGATTAGACATTGAAAAAGAAAAGATTAATGAACTTGGTGACATAGTAATAGAAAATATCCAGACTAAAACACAGAAGAAAAAAGACTAAAAAGAATAAAGACTCAGGGGCTTGTGGGAAAATAAGAATAAATTTTAGCCCCAGGAAAGAATAGAAAAAAAACTACTTGAAAAAATAATGATTGAAATTTTTCTAATCTGGTGATGGTCATAACCCATTTATCCATGAATCTCAATAAACCCCAAGCTGAGTAAACATAAAGAAAATCACACCAGTAACATCACAAATTGCTACATACCAGTCATAAAGAAAAACAGCTCATCAGCAAAAGAGAGCAAAAATGTTAGGAGAGGACATTATCAAACTTGGAACCCTATCTGAAATCAGTAAGAGTAGACAAAAACAGATCACATCCATGCAAAACTACTGGAAATGTCAGAATTTGAGAAAGAAGATTTTCTACTGACTGATCTCTGAAAAAATAAATAAAAAGCAAAGCTGAAGAAAACACAGCACTTTAAGCAAGCACAAGAGGATATTAATAAGCACCCTGAATGAGAAATACAAAAGCTAAAATAGAGATGTACCCCCAAAAATGGTAGAAATAAAATTAGAGTTAATTTTCCTGATGAAAGAAATAGAAGAAACAGATAGGATCATATCAGGAAAAAAAAAAAAAAAAAAAAAAAAACCTGAATCACTGGGCACACAAGTAAGATTAGATTCAAATGCAAACCTAAACAGCATTGAGAAAATCAGTAAAGCAACAAAGAGAATAAAAATGAATTAAAAGAAGACATGAAAGCTGATAAACTTGTAGAAGTGGAAAACAGGAACACAAAAAAAGCAGATATTCCTATGACTGCTGTCCCTGAAGAAAAATATCAAAACAATGTAAGAGAATTAAAACTTAAACTGTAACATAAAAGAGAGAGCAAGACATTCAGACTTTCCAGAAATAAAAGGATCCATCCATTGAAAGGGCTCAGAAGTTACCAGAGAAAACTGACCTAGAATGATATATTGTAATACATAAAGTAAAAATACTCAAGGACTCTGGGAAAATAAAAAAAAGATGAAATAAATTGCAGAGGCAAGACAAATAGATTTCTGAAAAGCAACATAAAAAAAACCACAATTACAAAAAAAAACAAAAAACAAAACAAAACAAAAAAACACAATTACGGTGGAGCAGCATTTTCAAGAAACAAGGAAAGAAAGTGTCAACCAAGGATATTATACCCAGTCAAATAGTCATTCAGGTGTTAAGGTTATAGCAGAACAGTTTTTCCTGGGCCTGAACTCAGGGAGTACCATATGCGTGTGCCCTTCCTGGGGAAGATAAACTTTATCCAATCACCTGGCCAAATCTGGGACAATTTGAGCACAGAATAATTAGTCAAATTATAAGGCATGAAAAAAATAGGAATAAAAGAGTCCATATCAATGAGATAGAGATAGAGATGATAGAGAGAGAAAAAAAAAATGGGGATGGGGTCTCTTATTTAGAGTAGAATGCTGAGGGCAAACAAAGATAGGCAGTACTGGAGTTGGAAAACCATCATTTTGCAGCCATTGTGATAAATATTGTATTAAGCAAGAATCATCAATGGATGCTAAATCTAAGAGAAATTTGCAGTGAAGAATGGAATATGTGCACAGTCTTAAAATGTCTCGCCATAAACTGCTTTAGGTTGCAAAGGATTAAAAAAGAAAAAACAGTAATTACACAAAGGAAAAAAATCAGACAATACCATGACTGGGTGATTAAAATAACAACACTTCTGAAGGACAGAAGAATATTGTGTGCCTCCAGAGATGATGGCCTGAGAAGGACACAGCATCACCTACATAATTTTCTTGCTGAGAATACATTACTTCAATCTATAAAGACATATAAGATAAATATAAAGGTAGGAATATTCTAGTTAAAAAGGGGGGCTGTATTCTTCAAAAATATCATAAAGTCAAAAATGGCTACTGAAATGTTCCACATTAATCAGGCTAAAGAAGCATGACAATTAAATCCAATACTTGATGTAGACTAGGTCCTCTAATGGAGTGAGAAAAAAATTGCTACAAAGGACAATGTGAAATCAACTGGCAAGATTGGAATATAGATGGTAGGTCAGCAAAAAATACTGAATCAATAGAAATATATGAAGTTGATAACTATACTGTGTAGACCCTATTTTTAGGAAACACACAAAGTATTTAGTGCTATAGGGTCATGATATATGTAACTTACTCTCAAAAGATTCAGAAAAATTATTAGAGAGAGAAAGAAGAGATAATAGAGCAAATGATTATTCAAATGAGGTAAATGCTAACAGTAGGTAAATTTGAACAAAAGGCATATGAGTTTTTCTTGAATTATTTTACCTTTTACAGTGTTTTTATAAATTTTAGAATATTTACAAATAAAATTTTTGCCAAATATGCTTATAGAAGAATATGAAAAATAATTCTATGCCTATAAAAGTGACAATTTATATAAAATATACAAATTCCTTGAAAACATTACCAAAATTTACTTAAATACAAACCTAAATAGACTCATACATGTTAAAGAAATTGAATTTGTCATTAAAATATTCCCACAAAGAAAAATCCAGGTCCAGATGGCTTCACTCTGAGTTCTATCAATTAAGAAAGAAATATTAACAAACCTATGCAAACACTTTCAGAAAATAGAGAAGGGTTATACTTTCCAACCCATTGTACTGGGTTAACATTAAACTGATTCCAAAAAGACATTGCAATAAAAGAAACTACAAAAAAACAAAACAAACAAACAAAAAAATACAAGTCTCTCAATCTGCAGAAAAAGCATTCAACCACCAAAATGAGATACCACTACACACACTCTAAAATGGCTAAAGTTAAAAATCTGACAATAGCAGGTGTTGACGAGAATGTAGAGCAACTATAAACTGCATAGACAACTGATTAGAATGTAAAAATTTGGAAAAGAGTTCATCAGTTTCTTGTGAAGTTACACATACACTTACCATACGACACAGAAGTTGCTCTGAAGGTATGCGGCCAAGGAAAGCAAAAATATATGTCCACAGAACGACTTGTGCCTGAATGTTTATAAGCAGCTTTATTCACAGTATCTATGAACTGCAAACAACCCAAATGTCCATCAACAGGGGAATGGATAAACAAATTATTGTATACAATGGAAGACTCTTCAGCATTAAAAGAAATGACTACTTTAAATATTCAACCATATGGGTGAAGTGCAAAAAAAAAAAAAAAGCATACTAACATAAGAATGCACGTCTGTGATCTTATTTATATGGAATTATCCACCAGGAGAAACTAACCTGTAGTGACTAAAAGCAACACACGGGCTGCCTGGGGCAAGGAGCAGAGTAGATATCAACTTCCAGGGGGCATGATGGAATATTCTGGGATGATGGAAACATTCTCTATATAAAAAGAGGTGGTTTTTATATGGGAATATATACTCAAACTCCTTGAGCTGCACGCTTAAAATGGTTACATTTTATTATATGTAAATTATACTTCAATAACGTTTATTCAAAATCCTTCTCATCCTTTAAAACCCAGCTTGAATGCTGCCTTTCAGTGAAACCTTCCCATCCCCCAATCCGTTAGGAAATACTTCCTCCACCCACCACCAAAACCCTATTAACTTTCTCTACGAGTCTGCTATACACTACAAAGGATGGTATGTGTCTGTCTCCCATTTGAATTTACATTCCCTCCTTATCCCATTGAAATCTATCTTCCACTGAGCCTCTCCACCAAAGCGTTTCTTATTAAAGGTGGTAATAACCCACTAACTAGAAGTCCAAGGGCTGCTGAATAGGTCTAACCCTACTTGGCTCCATTTGAGTATCTGAAACACATCTTTCTCCTGAAACTACTTATCCGGTTTACTTACATGTTATCACATTCTCCTTAATTTCATATTCAGGTTCCTTTTCCAACTTACTTTTTTTTTTTCCCCCAATACTTTTATTTTATTTTTTCAGTGTTACAAGATTCATTGTTTATGTACCACACCCCGTGCTCCATGCAATACGTGCCCACCTCAATACCCACCACCAGGCTCACCCATCCCCCCACTCCCCTCCCCTCCAAAACCCTCAGTCCCTTGCTCTGAGTTCAGTCTCTCATGGTTCTTCACCCCTCCAACTTACTTTTAAACAATTCCCTAGGCTTTCACTCTTGATCTTTTCTTACCGAATAAACTCCCTGTGT
Source organism: Potos flavus (assembly GCA_028534135.1). Lineage (NCBI taxonomy): Eukaryota > Metazoa > Chordata > Mammalia > Carnivora > Procyonidae > Potos > Potos flavus. The sequence goes on from CM052893.1 coordinate 53,158,417, forward strand.
AAGATTTCTCAGTCCAACAGCTTCTACCACCTCTGTGCTGCTAAACTTCAAAACATGTCTTTTATTTTTAGTTCTTTTACCTGAACTCAAGACTCATTTACCAGCCTACCTTCTGGATAGCAAAGATGTTCAAATGATACTTGTCCAGAATTTACCTCATTTTTTTTTAAACTCCCAAATGTATTTTTGCTCTTGTATTCTCTTTCCTATCAGGAAACCACGTACACCAAGTCACCCAAACTGAAGCTAGAGATTATCCTAGACTCCTGACTCTCCCTGAATATCCAGTCGTATGTCCATTTAGCCCTATTGACCCTATTTCTCAGTAGTTCCCAAATCATTTATTTATTCTCTTCTCAGACTGAATCCAAAATAATATGAATACCAAATGAAGCCTATATTCCATCCCAGGTTTAAGAAGTAGAAACATCACGAGTTTAGTTTGGGGCATGATGATTTTTAAGACAAATGGGCAACAATCAACAGGAAATGTTCATCAAGGAGTTAGATCTATGGGCTTAAATATCAATGAACGGGACAAGTTGGAGATGGAAATTCAGATTTCGGAGCCACAGGAATACAAATGGTATTTAAATTCACACAAGTATGGGCACCCAGCAGCGAGGCCAAAATTAGAAGCCTAATGATCTATTTCCTTCTGGGAAGAAAAGGTTGGCCTTCGAGGCACGAACTTGCAGAGATAGGGGAAAGCTTGCAAAAGCCACTTTGGAAAATGGGAAGGGATTGAACAAGGAATGTGTGACCTGGTTCTTGAGAAGGAGGCGAGAGAGCAAGGGAATGAGGAGGTTCAGAGTCCCAACCAAAACATCCTATGAGGTCCTATTACGATGACTATCCTGGATTGTGAATGAAGAGAAGTCAGCCGCGAGTGGGGGTCCTGACAGACTCAGACAACAGGACGAGTCAAGAAATGGGAGATCCCAGTGAAAGCAGAGCACGGACATGCAGTGTAAGTAACAGGGCAAAACATGGATAAGGTCAAAGGTTAGGTCGGAAATAGAATACCTCACGGGGCCTGGAGGGGAGTGACAGAACTGTGATCTGAATCATTGGAGGTGAGGTCAGCAAGGACATTGAATCTCTGTAGTATTTTAGGTGTTTTGGGGGGTTACCAAGAAGGCTTTAGCCAGACATCGAAGTCCTCTTTGAAAATGAGAAAATGACAGGAAGTCTCCAGTCACCCATAATATCCTGAGGAAAAGCAAAGAATGTTAATTTAAGAGACTTAAAATTTCTAAGAAACCTAATGTAATTAGAGGTCCAGAGACTTTGCTCTAGGAAAACACTGAGATTTTGGTCCTCAGGGGCTGTCCCCCTACTTGTAAGCTTGGTCGAAGGTCATCCCGGCGACTCCCTGGTCCACCACCCAGAGGACAGCTGCTTTCCTTCTGCGTCACTGCTAGAGCCTTAAATACTAAAATGGTCTCTCAGTGCTAACCAGGTTAGACACTGTGCTCATTCCAGACACACACATATTTTCAGCAAACCCTATGAATATTTATTGGCCGTTTACTGGGGGTAGGGCACTGGGGCGATTGCCAACGTGGTATGTCAAGGATACCAAAACGCATAAATGTGATGCCTTACATTCCAAGAGAGGAGAGAAGACGTGCATATGAGAGGACGGGGAAAAGACAACAATCACAGGCCAAGTCACTCGAGAGAGACAAGGAGACAGAGAGAATTCCTGCCACAAGGCTACCTCAGCAAAGGACGGGGCCTGGATTTTAAGGGTCAGCTGTCATGCCCAGATGTTTCTTTTAGCATATTGTTCTGGCAACATTATTAAGGATGGTTTTGAATGAAAAAGAGCACAGAAAGGCTCCTGCTACACCAACGGTGGCTCAAACTAATGTGGTGGGGGAGGGGTGCAGAGAACAGACACATGGCCATCGCGGTGAGTAAGTCTCTTGTCAGAACGTAGTGAATGATGGGAGGAGAGGGCTGCCACACGAGGAAGAGTTTGGAATGACACCCAAGGTTTTTGTCTGAGGGAAGTGTTTAAATTCACTAAGGTAAGGATGCATAGGAAGAGACTTCTGAGCTAGGTAATACTTTTTCAAGCACACAAATAGTATAAGATGCTGTCCCTGGGGGGCTCCACTTCTTTCGTCTCTTTCTTACCTCTTTATTCTAGGGGTCTCGAATAGTTGCATTTCAGAAATTCATTTAAATATTTTTGTGGCCTAGTTGACTGTCAGTAATGTTCCCTTTACTTCAGCACTTTTTAAAGGTTTACAGAAGTTAATTTGAAAATAAGTATAAATAGGGCACCTGGGTGGCTCAGTCGGTTAAGTATCTGTCTGTCTTCGGCTCAGGTCATGATCCCAGGGTCCTGGGATCAAGTCTGGCATCGAGCTCTCTTCTCAGCAGGGAGTCTGCTTCTCCCTCTAGGCCTCCCCCCTGCTCATGATGTCGGTCTCGCTCTTAAATAAATGAATAAAATCTTGGGGTGTCTGGGTGGCTCAGGTAGTTAAGCGTCTGCCTTCTGCTCGGGTCATGATCCCAGAGTCCTGGGATTGAGCCCCATGTTGGGCTCCCTGCTTAGTGGGAGCCTGCTTCTCGCTCTTCCTCTCTGCTTATGCTCTCTCTCGCTATCTCTGTCACTATCTGCCTCTGTCTCAAATAAATAAATAAAATCTTAAGAAAAAAAAGAAAAGAAGTATCAATAGTCCATAACAAAGAGATTCCAAAGTTAATTGTGGGTCTCTTGCCAGTGGCCCGTCACTTCCCTCTTCCAACTTTTCCATTAAAACAACATGAGGATATTGAGACAGATTTTCAAATGTCTTCAGAAACTAGTCAGGTCTATAAAAATATTCCCTTTTTTTAAATATTTTATTTATTTATTTTTAATTTTAAATTTAAATTCAATTTAACTAACATATAGAGTATTATTAGTTTCAGCGGTAGAATTCAGCGATTCATCATCAGTTACATATAACACCCAGGGTTCATTACATCAGGTGCCCTCCTGAACGCCCATCACCCAGTTACCCCACCCCCCACCCACCTGCCCCCCAGCAAGTCATAAGAGACTCTTAACTATAGGAAACAAACATGCAGTTCCCATTTTTATTTGTTTCTAAGCGGTGATGGGCATGAGACCCATGGATGCCACAGTCTAGAGGCCAGGGCTGAGGCTTGGAACTGGATTTTCTTTTTAATTTTTTCCCGTAAAGATTTCCAATTCTCTGAAACTTTGAGCTTTCAGCTGGAAATCTCTTAGGCTCTCTGAGTCAGGCCTGAGCCTGTGGGATGTGAACGCATTTATATGGCTGGATTAAGCAGGTCATTTCTAGCCTCATTTGGCCTAGAGGAGAAGCTAGCTTTCTCCGAATTGCAGGTTCTCCCAGGAAAAGGCCACACCACCCCTGTCTCTTCTATTTTGTCTCTGGAGTTGATGGAGCAACGGATGTTTTGTGCAGGAGCAAAAGGAGAGAAAAGGGAATTTGCACGTGTCAACATCGTGTCAGCAGGAAGTGCCACCCTCCTACATGTCTAGAGGCGCAGCCGTGTAAGCATGTACCTGCCAAGATAAGGATCGATGGAGAGAAGCCAGCGCCCAAGTGAAACGTCCCAACCAAAGTATTTCTAGCCAGTAATAATAGACGCGAGGCCTAGATAAGTCACTCAGTGTCTCTCCGTGTTTTCCTATGGCATTCAGCCGGAGACGGCGTGTATGTTGTTGGAGCCACTGAGGTCCCGGGCGAGAGGGTTCTCAGGGTCCAGGCGTGTTTGCCACTAAGCGCTGGTTGCAAGGGTCAAGTGCGCGGGACTCTAGTGAGCTCCCTGCTGCCGCCTTCCCTCCGGGACCCCTGGACCTCGGCTGTCTGGGCTGAGGGTCTGAACACCGATGCACCTGTTTACCCAACGGGGGGTGGGGGGAGCAGTCTGGCAGGGATGGAGCCAGGGGGCTGACTCTAAATCGGAGCCCCCCGAAAGCACGTTGGTGGTGGCAGCAGGAAGCCAGAGTTGAATTCCATTTAAATAAAATGCCAAAAGGCAGTCAGCGAAAGTGACATTTATGGTGTTACTACAAATGCATTCAGTGGGAAAGCTCCGTAGCAGAAGCAAGGGGGAAAAAAACAAGCTGTAGTGAAAACTGCCATCTGTATATTGTGCCCCGTTTTTAATATTCTGTATTCTCATAAAAAGTGTTGTTTCTGTCACTATTCAATCTCACAAACTCACACAGAACACTGTTAAAAGTCAGCAGTGTGTGAAATGGTATTTTAAAATAAATGAAACCCGCTCGCAGAGCTGCGGAGGAATATTGCAAGGCTGGGCGCTGACAGACAGGCACTGAAAAGTAACAACCGTTATCATCTTAAAGCAAAGCGGATTAAATAAAAACCCACAGCCAGTGGTGCATTACCAAGTCTGATATTGACACAGCTGCTGTGGTGGTTATTTTTCATTGTCTCATCAAGACAAAGCATCATGGGATATCAATCTTCCCTCTGTCAGGCCAGGCCTGGTATAAAGTTTTTCGTTTACATTTGCATTATATCCCTTTTATCTCCGGTGCCAGCGATTTTTTCTGAACTGTGGGGTCCGATGACCTGCAGGGCGGTGTAGCGCTCCGACCTCCAGGCCAGAGGAGCCCCCTCCTGGGGCAGGGGGTGGCTGTCCCCAGGCCCACCCCCACCTCCCAGCTCCTTGCAGGGGCTGAGATGGCCATCGTCGTGGGTGCTGAGGACCATTAGCCGCTCTGACGCGCCTGTGCGTGGATGTGGGAGCGAGAAATCAAGAGCAAGAGGGAGAGAGATCCTGCTTAGGAGAATTAAGAACCCATTGGCAGGGATTGGATTTCTTTGACTTTTCCCGGGGAAAGAAGGGGCACAGTTAGAAATACACAACTCTCTCGAGAACACTCCAGCTAAGAAGCTGGATTAGAGCTTAACTTTTACACACTACTGTTTCATTTTCTGGACTGGCTCGCTCTTCTTTGAATCGGTCATCAACTCGGAAGTTGGCTGAACTGTGGAAAGTGTGCTCTAATTTGACTCACGGAAGGCTTTATCTTTGAGAAAGAGCAGTCTTATGGGGGGGGCAGAGTTTTCTCTGTGCTTCTTCCCCCACTCTGGTGTCCTCTGCTTTGGAAGCTTATTAGTGCGATTTCCCTAGGAGAGAAAATTCAGCTCAGTATTTAGCTCTACCGTGTGAGCCATTGGCTCTAATGGCAGGGAAGTCTTGACCATTAAGTTCCTTTAGCAAAGAGGAGGAATGTGTGATTTTATCAGATTGGGGTGGATATAACAAAGGGAGTCGGGCTCAAAATCCCAACAGGGGTTCTGACCCTTTGAGCAGCTTCCATGGACCTCCCCACCCCCACTCAGGAGGGTTAGAAATGAATGGGGCGCCTGGGTGACTCAATGGGTTAAAGCCTCTGCCTTCAGCTCAGGTCATGATCTCAGGGTCCTGGGATCGAGCCCCACATCAGGCTCTCTGCTCGGCAGGGAGCCTGCTTCCCCCTCTCTCTCTGCTTGCCTCTCTGCCTACTCGTGATCTCTCTCTCTCTGTGTCAAATAACTAACTAAATAAATAAATCTTTAAAAAAAATACCGAATGAACAAATAAATAATTGAATGAATGAGTCTCTTAAAAGAAAGAAAAAGAAATGAATGAGAGGATGAGAGAGGGCTTCATGAGATACTCAGCACACAGGAGTGCTCCTCCTGTGTGCCTTCCACGTGGGCAACAGGGAAGTGGGGTCCAAGGGCGCCATATAATTTGGGGCGATACTCACCAGCTGCTCAACACATTGCCTCAATACTCAACATCTCAGTGACTTCGTGGAATCGAAGTTTCTCATTCATGTCACAACCCACAGGCATTGGGTTGCCCTCTACACCTTCCAAAACATATGGCCTCCAAGGTCACTGCTAAAGGAAAGAGACAGCATCCAAGTATGATGGAGGAAGTTTTCAGGGCTTGGCATGGAAGGGGCTTATGTCACTTCCGCTGACATTCCACTGACCAGAGCGCTAACCGCAACCCAGCTGAGAACCTTCTAGGAGTCGTCTGCGTGCTCTGAAAACAGGTGTAGTGAACAGAGAAAACATTTTTTTTTTTTGGTCATAGAAGCAGGACGGGGAAGGAAGGGTAAGACGGAGGACCGGGATGACATTGGCGCTAGGAAGACAGGAAAACTGCTGCAGAAGGATCAACTCCCACCTTCACCTGCTTGGCCACGCTATCGAACAAAATCACTGCACTTTCCGACGCCACCACCAATCCCTGCCTTCCAACAGGAAGCACAGTCCTCAGAAATGTTTACTAAATTGTGTTCCAGCTGTGATTTCCCCAGATGAGTGACTTAAAACAATACAACTCTTTTTGTGAATGGATCTGGGAGCGGACTGGGCTCAGTGAGCATTATAGAATGAATACTTGTCTTCCCCCCCCCCCCATGCCCAGTTCATAGGTTGGAGACGTAACGCCCATCCTGATGGTACTAGGAGGTGGGGTTTGGGGGCTGGGTGATCAGGTTACAGGGGCAGAGCCCTCTTGGGTGGAATCAGTGACCCTATAAAAGAGGCCCAAAGCAGTTGTGACCGGGCCGGCTGGGGCTCCTTGCTCATCTCCTATACGTGTGATCGTCCACGCCCTCTCTCTGCCCACTGGTGTCAGGGTGGCTGGGCTTCTGCCTCGGTAGCCACAGGCTCTCAGAGGGAACTTCCCAAAAGAACCAGCAGAACTTTCGTGGCCTTTCTTAACCAAGCCTCAGAAGTCAGGGGGACTATCTGTCATGTTCTGCACATCGAGGCAGTCCCAAATGCCCGTATGTAGGCTGAGCAAAGTTCAGGGGGAGGAAAAAAGCACTGGATGGTTCTAAAACCATGACAGACCTGAGAAGTCATTAAACTACTTATCTTGCGGAATGCCAATGTTCAGATTAAATCTACGTCCTTGCAAATTCCTAGATGAAAATGGAAAGGGTCAGCTGATCATGGGAATAGGCCTACAATGTTCGTTGTAAAAGAGAAACAAAAAAATGTACAGGTACGGGACACTGATTTCTTTTTTATCTTACCGACCTAATTTGACCCCATTTATGCTATATTTACACTTACAACAAAATCCTTCCAGAGCTGCTCTAACCGTAGCATTATTTCCTACCCACCCATCACCTCCGTAACATCCCTTAAGGTTCAGAATGGATGGGTTCAGCTAAACCTTAGAGTTGGGAAAAGTTCTTCCGAAGAACCCAAAATGTGGCCGTGCCTTGGATGCACGACCTCACCTCGCAGCCTCTTGCTCTGAGAGAACCTTGTCCGAGCAGAGAGCTGGGAAACAGCACAACACTGGACACATACTGGTGTCTTCCTTAAAACCAAAGCTCCACTTGCCTGCAGATATAAAGATCTTCATTCTACCCACTCGCTCCCCAAATATAGGACTAAATCTGATACTTTGTGGTAAATAAAATCAATATGGCGGCCTGCAAATTGGTATCAGGCATGCCCAATACGGCCAGGACACCATCATGGTTTTGAAGCTTCAGCCATCCCCTCTGACTTCTCCCATCTAGACCCCTTGTTAGAGTCAGCCTTCTGTTTTGATGCCCCATTCCCCTTAGAGCCCGACACCTGGACCTGAACTTCTGCGCCTCTTCCTAGGGGCTCTGAACCTCTGCTTGACTCTGAGTCCTAGATCTCCACACCACAAATTCTGCCTAACGTTCTTCTCCATATACTCGCAATGCTACCTCCCTCCCAAAAAACCCTATTGAGTTCTGCTACCATTACAGCAGGAGTTGGACCTCCTAATGGAACAGTGCCAAGGCCACATGGGTACTGAAATATGGACTAATGACCCCAAGAGACAGACTCCCCAACCAAAATTTGTTCCTCCGGACTTGGCCCTATATGTTACTGGCTTATGTTCTTCTCCCTCCCATGTGTCATTGAGTTCTCAAGATGCCAAACAATGAAGCCGTATGGGTAAAAACAGACAAGTGAATATGATTGTCCATTATCTGTACCAACTCCTTGAATCATATCTCTTTTTCCTTCATATCCTGAGTCTCCTCTTGTGGATGGCATTTAAAGTTGAAAACTTGTAAACTCAATAATGTGATTCAGTTTGAACTTCCACCAGTCCGTGATGTCTCTAGGTTAGTAATATAGTCACTTCCTTTATTCAGCATAGATAAGGATGATATTCTCATTAATCAGAAGTTTTTATAATTAGAAACTCACAATTGAAATAATATAAATGACCCTGTTATGAGATATATAGAACATAACAAAAACCTTTTGGCATGACATTTATTCTGAATGTAATTCCCTGCTCTTTGATGATTCAGAAGCGGCTTTGAAATCATATTATGAAGCTGATGCATCATCTTTATGTGCACCCGTTAACACGGAGTTATTTCTGTGAGTGCAGAGTGTTTGTCACTCGAGAATGTCCACTTCATAGGGTCCTGGATAATAGAGGGTACCTGATAGTGGGCACTGCAAGATGATATCCTCTAGGAAGTAGCGAAAAGAAGGTGATCCAAGTGCTACATCTATCTGTGGTTTGCACAGGTCTCTTTGGGGTTTAAATGTCAAGATACAGCACTGATGCGCCTTACCAAGTACCACCTCCTTCCTAAAACAGCTAGTCACTTCCACCTGTCATGCCTTTTCCTTGCCAACAACACCCCCTCACCCCAAAAAAAGAAAGAAAGGAAGGAAGGAAGGAAGAAAAAAGCCTCAGTCAGGTAATCATTTAAACCTGGCTTTCTTTTTCAGAAAGCTCATTGTACGTTTGCCACTTATCATCCGGATTAAATGGCTCGGCAGTCATTAACCTACGGTGTTTTTAGCATTCTGTAGACATTTCAGATTTCATGACACTTCCTCACTCAGGACATGCTACCGAGCCTTTTGGAGTTAGGGAGTTCAGTTATATTTAATTCTAAGCACGTGATCACCCCCAGTTTCCAGCTGGGTGTGAGTTCCTACCAGAACCACTATAGCCCCTCTGTGATTAAGGGCCGTTGGAGCACACATTGTGCTCACTACGTTTCTGTACTTTTTACATCATCTCAATCAGATTTGAAGGTCCTGAGGGACCCCTTCGAAGTTCACAAATTTGACGATTCGTCTTGTTAGTTTAGAACTTAAAACTTTCTGAATCCCTCAAATCCGTCCTTAAAACAATGATATAAGATAGCCAAAGTGGATATTATGAATCCCAAATGCTTTAAGCTCCTTACTCAGGGTGATAAAACCAAAGGGGTCTAATCTGGAGCCCCTGTGCCTCTCCCAGGCTTTGGATTTTCAGACTCACTTGCAGCCCCAGCCCTGCCCCAGATGCCCCCGCTTGTCATACCAGTCTTGCCTGAATCTTGACTGCCGGGTCATTTTTACGTATTAATGATCAGTCCTGCATGCACTGCTTGAGTTATGGACGCAACCACCATCCTCTCACCTGTCAGAACTTCCAAGAATGTCACAAACATGGAAGGGCCTCCAAACCTACGCGATGAATGAATGCATGTCTAATTACACTCAGGTCCAGCACACCCTCTTCTTGAAGAGGCCCATTGACAACCCGGCCATCTCCTGGGTCTCCTGAGGAGCCCACCCTTCACACGTGTCAGCAGGAGGAAACAGGAACAGCACTACTCACTTATTTAATCAACATCATTCTGGTTTGCACACTGGAAAGATGATGGGCTGTGAATCAGATAGACTGGGTTTAAATCCCAGCTCTGCCGTTTGCTGGCTTTGTAAACTCAGACACATTACCTAACCTTCCTGATTCCTAGTTTCCTCGTGTATAATAGGAAATAAGAACCTCTTTGCAGGGTAATTTGAAGGATTAAGATAATATAAGTAAAGTTACAGGCATATTCTAGTCCCTCAATCAACTGTAAATATGATGACCTCATCTTTACGGCTTTTTAATGTCTTTTTGCCTAGAAAAGAGGCATTTCCAGTCTCCATGATTTTCAAAGACTATTTATAAGTCTATAGGCCTTCTATCTATGGCTACTTCTTAAATAGTGCATTTTCAATGACCATAGTCACTCTCTTGGCAATTTCATGCTTCTGTACATAGGGCTTTCTCATATATAATGCATTTTCTGCCATGGAATGAATGTTTATAACTCATTTCCATTACAGATGTCTACAAAGCATGTATATTCAAGAAATCATAATATGTGTTACTTATATTTATCATCTATGCATTCCAACTGATAAAAAGTCATAGTGGGATAGGAAATCCTCAGAATTTTAGTTGTTTTACGGACACCTTGCCGGGAGACATTTCCCAGTTGATACTGGGTGGCACAATTCTTAGCTCATGATCGGGGGATTAACAAAATTCCCCTCAGCTAGTGCCTCCAAAGTCATCATCCAGACATTTGATTTCTAGAGAGAGAAAGCTGTGTGGTGTTTCCTATTCCTCTCCAAAGGTCAAGGAGATGACCAGATAGGAAAGAGTGTGGGCACCTCTTTCCTCAAGAGCCCCACCCCACCTTCAAGGACACTGTTCTGCATATGGTCACAGGATCTGTGGAGACAAGTCAAAGAGGAGGCAAACACCTGAACTCTGATCTACCCTTTAAACTGTTCCAGCAAAATTAATAGCATTATACATGAATTGCATGCCCTGATTTATCAACATCAGATTCATAATAAGATCTAGATACCTGAAATCATACCTTGAATTTAGAACAGCTCCTGGAATGTCTTCAATTAGATACTAACTCTCTGAAGTGAGTGGCTTCTTGGGGCAAATTTCTGTATCATGACCCAGTGTCTTATTTCTTATTCCTCTTCATTACAGAATTATTTAAATAAATATTAAGCGGCTTATTTACCAACATTCAATTTCACAGTGATTATGTGGAACATTTCTTCAACATGATTAACCGCAGAGTAGAGTCACTTCTCATTAGTAAAGCTCATTTTTAATGTACTCAGTAAGGCTTCCAAAAGGCAGTATGTTTTCTTTAGACACTACCTCATACAGGTACATTTCCATGGCCCTTACCCAGAGCCTTGCTTGGCGTCAGCATCAAATGGAATTCGAATCCCAGCCTTCTCAATATAGTCTCTAAATCCTGCTTTCAGATGTCAGTTTGTCTATTCAAACTGATTCAAGTGGGCTATATTACATCTAGGGTTAGTTTTCAATGACTTCAGTAGATATTTCATGCTTCTGTTCTCGAAATACTAACCCTAATCAGAGTAAATCTCTCTATCCCTACATCATTGTGCTGTGATAAGAGTCCTGATGTTTCTGACTGCAATTACTTCAATTTAGTCAGTCAACCAGACAATCGAAGAAGTGGGTACCTAAACCTTCAATCTCAGAAAGGGGGCCACTAAACAGACTCTTTATATTCTTTCTCTGGTCTCTAAAGCTTTTCCAAAGTCCGGTTTAATATTGTTTGTACTTGTACAAGAGGAAGCAGACTTTCTAGATGTCTGTCTGAATAGTGGCCCATTTTTCAACTCCTCCCTGAAGAGGTCAAGACTGGTCTAGCCACCCATCAGACATGGGAATTTAGTGGGCCGGGGCAGGGCAGAGATCACTATGTTTAATTGCAGGGAATACTGAAAGCCAAAGAATTAACTCATTTGAAATCTAAAGAAAGAAAAACTTAAGTCCACACATCGGAAAAATTGCCCATAAACCCTAAACCCAAAGAAGCAGGAGTGGAAATAGGAGGGAGAGGAGGGAATCATATATCAGAAGATCTGAAGTTATGAGTCTTTCAGAGAAGACTTCTGAGTGTACACGGTCAAACACAAGCAGTGATAAGACAGCCATCGGGTGGAAAAACAGATTCTGGGGGACGAATGCAGCTTACCATTACGAATCAATAGGTACATGATGGAACAGGCTTGTTTCAAGGCCAGAAGCAGGATGGCCACTGCCTAGCAGCTTGAAATTTGGGGCAGCAGTATTGACATTTTGACACCCACCTACAAAGACGTCACAACATGTATACACAGGACTCATCTCTAAGGTCATCAAAAATCACCTACGCCCACTGATCTGATTCTGGGAAGAAGTCATAAAGAAAGATTTTGGTTTTTATGAGTAATTCTCTCTCTCTCTCTCTCCCCCCTTATTACATGCAAAAATCCTTCACAAATTTGGTTAGTAAATCAGCAATCCTGTCTAGTTCAAAAAGACCAGAATTGTGGGCTGGGTTAAAAGTGACATATCCTGGAGAGAGACTGGCAGTCAGTTAGTAGACGGACTGATTGTGTGCACACCCTGTTTGACCCGTGGTCCTACCAAACAATGATCTTCGATTCTCACAGTACTTTTTAAAAAAGGATTTTGATATCATTTTCATTTTACGATTGTGCACTTTACCACATACAGTGAATGTTAGCAGGTTTTGACTGAACACTACAGTAGTGTAAGAGCTAAGCATAAAGGAGCTTGTTGTCCCACATATTCTATCTGGTTAGAAGGCACAGCTTACCTGTAGTACTCTGGTCATGTGACCTGTTAGCTGCCCTCTTGCCAACCCACTTAAATCAAGCATAAATGTCCCTCACAGGCTGAATATTTATTTCTGGACGTAGGATCCACAGTTATTAAATCTTACACCGATTTCTTTTTTTTTCTCATTCCCTTTCCTTGACAGTGAAGCTCTATGTTTTATAGAGCAATCTTTTCTCCATTATACAGTTCCATTGTTTTAAAAGAATTGACGATTCAGAGATCCTAAGAGATATTGTATCATAAGATGTGATGTTCACAGGAGTGATTCCAGATGCAGATTAATATTTTTAAAGCTTCGAGTCTTTTTGAGGAGTTCTCTCTCACACTTGAGGCATTCAAGATGGCGCCCTGGTTTTGAGAAATGTCAAAGGGAAACAGTTCCTGTCAGCAGATTGACACTGTGACTGAATTTGCGGTCGTGCTTTTCACACTGTCTTATTCTGTGAACAGTTAAAACTCCATCTGCCCGGGGACCTCGTATAAATATGTAGGATTTTATATGTTAAAATAATTGGATGAAAGAAACATTACATCTCTTTAGTGTCCCCTGAAGAGTGCACTTCCCGCAATGGTAAAGTTATCAGGGCAAACATCTGTTGAGGGCTTACTGTGTGCTGGGCACTGTTTGCAAGTCTGTAATGTGTTGACTCATTTAGTTCACTTAATATTTCTAAAAGGTACTGGGCATGAATTTACTTTACTTTTATTTAGTTTCCTATGTTACAAAGAGAAAACTAAGGCAGAGAGTTTAAATCACTTGCTCAGGGTCGCAGAGCTGGGATTCAATGCTAGGACGTCCAGCTCTAAAGCCATACTTGACCAATACACCGTACTGGTTCTCTAAACTGTCCCTTAAAATTACATCTAGATTACATCTAGATTTTTATTCTTAATCACACTAGTCAGTTGTTCTCAGAGCTCAGAGCCCCAATGTGGGCTCAATCTCATGACCCTGGGATCACGACCTGAGCTGAAATCAAGAGTCAGAGTCTTGACTGACTGAGCCACCCAGGCACCCCTCCACCAGATTCTTATCTATGCTTCAAAAATACCTAGATGATAGTTCTTGTTGGAACACAGCCAATTAGGGACTATGAATACTGCAACAATCTTCATGTGCCCAAGGTGATGTGTGGATGTTCTTTTCAAGTAAATTTTAATGTAGAGCCCGAGGAGGCTCTAGAAACACCTTAGTTTTCAAGTAACACCCATGCTGCATGATCACTCAGATTTACCATGTTCAAGTTTATAAGATGCCGCAAACTACTTATGAAAAGGTACTCACACTCTTCTCTTTCCTGCTACTTCGCATTCTACCATTTCTTTCCACTAGCTCTCTTGGATTTGTCAATTCCCACCTGCTTACACATGTCAGACTATCCTCGCATGCAGCCTGAACTTGGTTCCCTTTAATTCTTGACTCAAAACCGTAGAGTCATGACAAATCCGTACAGGCAGAAAACAGATTAAGGGCTGCGAGAGGGAAGGGGGAAAATTGGGAGTGCTTGCTTAATGGGTACAAAGTTTCTTTGAGGTGACGATCTGAAATGACACAGTGGTGTTAGCCACACAACATTGTGAATATACTAAAAACCACTGAACTGTACACTTTAAAAATGGCTAAAATGGTGAATTTTATGTTATGTGAATTTTATCTCAATTAAAAAAAAAATCAACTCCGGGATCGTTTACCACCTCACCCAGCCCTGACTCGACAGGCCCCGGGGGAAATTCTATAGCCATCCAGATGAGATTTTGCTAGAATAAGGGTTTTCCAACCTCACCTTTCTACGTGGCTTCACAGAGGTCAAGTCAAGTGCCTTGGTTGTTATTTTGCCTTATTCCTCAATCATGGTTCTCAGCAACCTTGAGACCGAGGACATCTTAACCGTCTGCTTATGAAAGCAAGCAATGCTACTGAAATCCCAGCTAAGCTTTTATGGTGGTTTTAAAACAAGTCTACAAAGTTTTGGACATTCTACCCCACAAAAGGTAGAACCTCATTCCCTTCATCTGAAGTGCAGTCTGGAGATAGTGACTTGCAATATGGCAGAAGTGAAGGTGAGTGAGTGGATTCTAAAAGGCTTCGCATCTCCTGTCTTCGCATCTTCTCTGTCTTGGATCCCTCACTCCGGGGGAAGCCCGCTGCCCTGTGGTGAGGACACTCATGCAGCAAACGGAGAGGCCTGCTTGCTGAGAACCTGAGGCCTCCTGCCAATGGCCCTACGAGTGAGCCGTTCTGGAAGGGAGTCTCTAGCCCCAGGCAAGGCTTCAGATGACTGCATCCTCATGAAAGAGCCTGGGCCAGAACCATCCCGCTAAGCTGCTCCTGGATTCCTGACACAGGAACAGTGAGAGAGTAAAGGGATGATGTTTTAAACCAATACATTTTGATAGAATTTATATGCAGCAATAAATGACTAATACAACTATACTCAATTACTTTCCTTCTGTCCACATCCCCCCCCCTTCTTCACTCCATCACTCTCTTAATCCTAAAATTGGTGCTACATCAATAGCTTCTAATTGTTTGCTGATTACTTCATGAAATAAATATCAATATTTCACCTGGCAAAACTGAGTCTTATAGTGAATACCTATATACCATCATCTGGATTTTAATATTTTACCACTCTTGGGGTACCTGGGTGACTCAGTTGGTTGGGCGTCTGCCTTCGGCTTGGGTTGTGGTCTCTGGATCCTGAGAGCAAGCCCCACATTGGGGTCCCTGATCAGCGGGGAGCCTTCTCCCTCTCCCTCTGTTCACCTGCTCCTGCTCTCTCTCTCTCTCTCTCTTGCTCTATCTCAGATAAATAAAATCTTAAAAAAACACTTAACTACTTTTACCTTTTCATACATCTATCTATCCACTCCTCTCCGTTCATCAATCCATCTTATTTTTTGTGTATTTCTAAGTAAATTGCTGATATCAGTACCCTTCACCCCAAATATTTCAGTATGCAAGTATGCATAGCAGTAAATAGGTTTCGGGAGTTATTTACAATTGTTTTTCTTATGAAGTGAAACTGAAATACAGTAAAATGCACAATCTTAAGTACATTTGCTGGTTCTGACAAATGCATGCACCTGTGTGGATGCCAAACCCTTGCGAAGCTGTAGCATATTCACGAGTATAAACTGACACTGACAGTCCACAAGACAATTTCTTATAATCCCATGCCTCTCATGACGTCTACCATCTGATCTGATCGCATAGTAGGCGCTCAACCAACACCTTGAAATCTACCAGTGGATGTTACCTGGACCCTTGGGGGAAAAAGCCTATAAATGATTCCAACCACGTGGCTCAGACAGACTAGAAAACCAAGACCCTTTGGAGCCTTGAGAAGTGAGGGAAAGGACAGAGAAGCTGCCCTCTGTTCTTTGTACAAAAGCCCTTAAGGAATAGTTTGTCCACCTAAATTAGCATGGTGTAGAGATAGTAAAAATGCTTATGAAAGGCCATTTGTTTTCCGTGGAATTCACCAGATGGCCCACACTGTTAGGTATTACTTAAATCTCCACTTGGGGAGAACCTGTTATCTCCCTTCCTTATAATAACCCCGTGGCCTGAATATTATGACCTGTACACACAGCAACTACAAAGCTTTGCGACAAGCATTTTAATGGCTTTCGAGAGCATGTGAAACGAAGCCAGGTTGTAAGTAAAAACTAAAGAGCAACCTCCGGGTTTTAGCACGCAGTAGACAAGGAGAGGGGACAGTTCTGTCCGTGTCGTGAGAAGGGCTCAGCTCAGTCCCCCGGAGCTACCTGTGGGCTGGGACCACCCCCCGCTCACCTCTGCCTGACTGTCCTTCCCTTACCTCCGGCGCGGTGCCCCGGCACTGGCTGCCCCCCACCCCCCGCACCGGCGCCCGGACACTGGCCCGAATTTACAGTGCCCTGTCTGCCTTTTTTCCTTCTTGACTTTCTCCTGTCTTCTTTCCTCTGACCCTCTCGCCTTATCTCCCATCTTTGTCTCTTGCTCTCCTCCCAACACATTTTTCTTGCTCTCTCAATGTATTTCTCCGCACACAGCCCATCTCGCTCACATGCGCTCTCACTCACACCGCCTTTATCTCTACCCTCTCATATTTTCTTTCTCTCCCTCGTCCCTCCTTTTCTCTTGTGTTCTTTTTTCCTTTCATGCTCTGAATCTCTCACCAAACACCCGCTTCTCCTTTTCTGCCCCCCTCCACGCTGAGCCAGCACACTGTCCATTTGAAAACCTTTGTGAAATGGTACTTTTCCTCTTTCCTACAGATGCTGGGCTCAGTCTTTTGTAGCAAAGTGAAGAGACCCGATTTTCAGCCATGAAGGTTGTCCAGAGCTGTCTAATTTGTCAGGCCGGTGCCACCTGCCATATGCACAGCCTGAAGCCCCATGACAGCCCTCATTTTCTAAGCTGAACCTCAACCTTTGCCCCCTGACCCTTTTGTTCACATTCTGTTATTGCAAAGGGACAGAAACACAGCCCACTGGAGCCTTATTACAGTTTTAATTTCCCGAGTAGTTCCACAACCTCATTTTCGCCGCCACCCCATCTCCCCCTGTGCAATAGCCCCCCTTTGTGCTCTAGGAGACATAACCCCGAGAATCCCATTTGCATTTTCTCTGCGATGGAGATCGATGCTAACATGAGAGTCCCCTGAATGTTTTCTGGGTCCTCTGCCCTTCTCCGATTCTAAATGAATATAGCGATTATCATATAGCTCTTCCTCTCCTCACATCCAAGAGAAAACACATAGGCTAATAGGGGACTCTTCTAGGAGATTGTTTTAAATTTTTTGAGGTCTTGTTGATTTTACTGCTGTTATTTCTGGTACTGCTTCTTCTATCCTGCAGCTCACCAACAGAGTCCTGTGTCCCTGAACCTACGCTTTCCAACCAGGAAAGCAGAGATTGTTGGTCAGAAGCATCTGGTTTCTGCCTGTCCCCATGGCAAGTTCATTTTGTTTTGAAATTATCGTTAAAACGAATGTCCAGTCTACTGCTAACTTTTGTCCTCATTATACCCCCTCATTAATTTGGAAAAACTAATTTATCTCAAAAACCTTAAACCGACAACTAAAAAATTCTGTGAATAAACATAACTTTAAAATACCGAACTAAAAAGTACTTTGTCAGCATGAGTGGATAATTTCATGTAAGACATCGCTGTGAAACCCTGGGGGCTACACAGCCTACCGCACGGCACCCTGCAAGGGGCCCCACGGATTGTAGAGTAGACATGGAGCCATTGGCAGAGGAAACTGTGTCCTTTTTCCTTGATTTTCCAGTGGTTCACAAGGTAGCTGACAATATCAACTCAATAAACTCATGAAATTAATCCGATCCCATTAATGAACCTAGTCATTAGTCGGCATTATCGCTTTGCACTTTAGGAGTTCAAGGAGGAAAAGACTCGGTGGACCCATGGACATCCGCATCACACGCTTAGAAAGAAATGGTCACTTCTCTACGGTTTCTTCATCTGTAAAATAAAAAGAGTCCAACAGATAGTCTCGCAGGGCTCTGATACCTCTAATAGTATAAAATGATCACTTTGATTTAGTCCCACGTGAACACAACCTACAGACATAACCAAGGAGAATCCAAGATTGCAGGGAGAATGGACCAGAAACTCCATTGTATTGAGCACCAGTGTATGTATTGTAGATATAGAGAAGGCTAAATGTGCCCCATCTTCCCCAAATACACTCTAGTGAGAAAAATAGCATTTAAATTGCAATTATCTATACAAAGTAATCCAATGATAGCTATCATTCTGATTTTCTTTAAAAAAAAAAAAAATACATTGTTTTCTCTCTTTTCCTTTCTCCCTCTTTCCTAAAAGACTTCCCAAACAATTACATTCCCTAGCCATATGTAGAGCATCTTTTTCTCCAACAAGAGTTAAAAACCATTCAGCTCTAAATATAAAATATGTGACCCAGGATATTAACAATGAGCACAAACAGGGAACCGCTACTCTAACCATGAAAGTCCTTGGGACTATAAGCAAAGGATCTGCAAGGAGAGGCAGATTAGGGCTCAATCAGATCAAATCAAGGAAAGCAAAATAAGATTATTCAATGAATGAATAGCTGCGGTGCATCAAGCACTTTGACAAAAGCAGGAAGGGAACCGCACAACAATGAACAAGATGTTGTTTCTGGGGGCCTTCGGCTCAGGTTATGATCCCAGGGTCCTGGGATCAAGCCCCCACATCAGGCTCCCCGCACAGCCGGGAGCCTGTAAGAGATCGTTTCTGTCTTCGAAGAACCTGTTATCTGATGGGGAAGAAGCATGAGTGTAAACTCCTGGTCCGCCGAGCAGAAATATATGCAATGCTTATTAGGAAATATTGACAAAACTCTGATGCCAACTGGGAGAATTGAAAAACCCTTTGTTTTGTGCAGATGGTGGCATTTAAGTTCACATTTGAAAGATTGATGAAAACCTAAATGACAAAGATGGGTTGAGGGTAGGTGAGTAGTGGTGGAGAGTGGAGGAAGGCATCCCAGATTACTCTGAGAAACAGACAGGCCATAGATGGTAGTGGCCCCGCCATGTAGGGCCAAAGATTTTGAACCTGATCCAGAAACTAAAGAGGAGCTGTGGAGGTTTTCAGGTACAGAAATTCTATGTCGTAGGGACATTACTCCACTAGAAGCATGTAGAGTAGGTCAACAGAGGGAGAAACGGGCAACTAGCAGGCCATTAGAGATGCTGTAAGGAGTCTGTTCGGTCGCCTTAATTCCATTCACTAAATATTCCCCTTCTGCTGCTTCCCAGCACGTGGCAGGATTGGATTTCCCTAGTCCCACGAAGCTGACCATGGCCGCAGGACTTGCTTTGACTTTGACCAATAAAATTGAATAGGAGTGATGTGACGGGCTTTAGGAGGGAAGTACTTGATTTCCGGTGCTAACCACTGCACATCTCTCCCTCCCGCCCTGGTAACCAGTAACCCTCCAGATGACAGGAGCTTCTTCAGCCCACACCTCTGACTGGGGGTGATGCGAAGCACGGTCCCCATGTGCCAATGAACGATGGACATGCAGCAACAAGGGAAACGAAACTTTGAAATTTTAAGCCACTGAGATTTGAAGGTTTTTAGTACATTACCTAATCTATGCTCACAGATAACTTGCCTCGAATACAGCTCTGCTTTGGCCAGTAAACACTTCTCTCTCATGTCCTGTTACTTTTTTTTTTTTTTCTATAAGAACTTCTCTGTAGCCATACCTGCAGAGCTGGGAAAAGTGAGTTTTCCGTAGGTCTAAACCACCTTATCATTTACAGTCACCAAGGTCTCCACCTCCCAGTAGGCTGTGGGGGAGCAGCATGGACTCGACCACAGGTCCGATGCCTCTCATGTAAATGGAATAACAGTATATTCCATCCTTGGTTCTCTCATTTTGAAACTCCAAGAGAGTTGTTTCTAGTGTTTTCCACAATGGCTAATTTTCAATTCTCCTACACTAGCTAGTGGTCTTACTCTGAATAGATGGATGACCTCCTCCTTTGTGAGAAGAGGATGCTTAACTCCTTCCATTATCAGAGGTCAGACGGAGTTTTGGACTGGGAGGCAGAGATTGGTGCAAATGTTACCAACCTCCTCAGGGCAGTCTTCCCAGCTCCTGACTGGCATTCTCCCTGCCCCCTGCCCAGGACAGCCACTCACAATTGTGAAGGGTAGAGCTGGAGGAAATCTAGGTTAGAGTCAATTTACCAAGCTCTGTGCTTTGGCTGGGTGCTGCTCTGGCCGGAAAGAAGAAACACCGTTGTTTGCTTTGCTCAGGCCCATAGTACGTGCCAACTGGTTCCTCCAATTCCATCAGACTCATACCACAATCACCCAACCATACTCCCACCCTCAGGCAAGAGGCTCACTCCTGTACTTTCCACAGTATCCTTGGCAAGTCCCTCTCCTACCCTTCATAACACTCTACTCTAATTATCTGGGGGGCTTTGTCCACCTCTCCTAAAGTGCTGTGAGTTCCCTGAGGATATGTTCTGAGATTTATTCATTTTGGTATCCCTGGATCTTGACACTAGTTGCTCAATAAATACTTGATGAATTAGTAATTGATAATGAGTAGATGAATAAACCCAGGTTCTGCTAACCAGTGATATGACTTTGAGAATGCTGCCCCCTCTGAGTTTCTGTTTCTCCATCTGAAAGAAGTTTGACCTGGTGATCCCTAGTGTCCTCTCAGTTCTAAAACCCCTACTGACAGTAAGTCTAACTTGGATCATTCCCATTTCGAATTCCTCTGTATTTTCTCTTTCTTGTGCTCTCCTTTCCTTCTATTTCATTTACAAGGTGTCCTTGGCCAAACATTTCCTTCCTATTAGTATGCAAATATCTTCTCAGTAGAGACTTAAAACTTCTGGTGAATTCCTTTGCTCTGCACCTCCTTGTCTATCACCAGCCTGCCTCCCAGTCAGCCTCACATATTGACTGAGGCTTTGGAATTTTGTTGAGTCAACTGCTCTAATCTAGATTTCATTATCACCCCGGTGACCTCAGTTTCTTTGTAAAGAAGATGATTCCTGATCCCCGCTAATTTTATCTCCATTCCTCCCTCTTCAGTTCCATCCATTTGCAACTCCTGTGGAATCATTGACAGGAATGGCCTCATCCTGGACCTCAGAATCCCGGCAACTGCTCTCCTCTGTAACTCTGAGAACTCCACACTCACTCTGTGCACCACACTCACATCTGTCACAACCTCTTCACCTGCTAGCTCTTCCACTTCCAACTGGGATAATACCTGTCATTCAGATTTCCTCAAAAGTACCATTTCTCTGATCCCAATTGTCTCCCAAATGTATTTGCCTTCTCTCGATTTTATTTCTTTGCTTAGTTGGCCCATAAAACATAATTTACATCATCAAACTCTCCCTTGTTAATACCTTCAATCAGCTCCCCTTTTGTCTTTCCTCTATACTGAATCAGCCAACGCTAAATCAATCCAACTACAGCTGACCCTTCAACAACACGGGTTTGAACTACGTGGGTCCCCTTATACACAGCTTTTCTCTACTTAACATTTTCTCAACATCCTTTCTCTTCTTAACATTTTCTTTCTTCGAGCTTACTTTATTGGAAGAGTATAGTGTATATTACATATAACATACAAAATATGTGTTCATTGACTATTTATGTTATCAGTAAGGCTTCCTGTCCACAGTAGGCTATTAGCGGTTGAGATCTGGGGAGTCGGAAGTTTTAAGCAGATCTTTGACTTTGCAGGAGTCCGTGTCCCTAACTCCCACATTGTTCAAGGGTCAACTGTATTTGCCTCCCCTGACCCTAAACCTAGATCTTCAAGCTCTACTGGAGAAAATGCCAGTCACTCATATTAGTTCCACAGATTCTTTGTTCCAGCTTCAGCCAGGACTGGGGTCGAAGTAGAGAGAATATCTGTCCAGAGAACTTCTTCCCTTCCGGTTCCTTCTGTGCTCAAGTGACTGAGTTCATTATGCCAGTCAAGTTTTGACCTCATCCATACCCTCTTCCTCCACTCAAAGGAGGTGGAGTTCCAAATAAAAATGAGTTACACAGAACCCACTGACAGTACTTTATGAGTGCGAGCGATTGCTACTGTGCATCCTTAATAGCAGCGTAATCAAAAGTTATGATGCATTTTTCTGTAATCACAAGAAATGATACCCACTTAGGGCTAAGTAAAGCAAATTCCCACCAAAAAAAAAAAAAAAAAAGGCAAAAGCATTTCAATTTTCATTTTGAAACGAGTGAGTCAGAATCAATTTGGCAAAGCAGTTAACAGCAACTGTATACCTCTTTCCAGTTCATAACAGGTACAATTTTCTTTTAACAAACAGCCAGGCAGAGTTCTCTGATGCTGGATTAACATAGTGTGTTCGAGACTTCTTACGACTGTGTATTTAAATTGGATAATAGAGGCCATCAGAGAAGCACCAGCATGAATCTTAAGAAGCAGACCAATTTGCCAGCATCGAGAACATATTCTTAGGGGAAAAAAAAATAAATATAAATAAACTGGTAAGGATTTTTTTCATGGGGATTTCAGAACACTGCAGCCTAAAAGTGCATCCCAAGTGCTTTTGTGCAAGCTATTTGCAGCTGCACCGAACCCAAGTTAGAGCAGAAAAGAGATATCTTCATTTCGTAAAGAGCATCTGTGCTTTGTATTTCCTCACTCTTTCCCCTAAAATGAGGATGTCAGCTAAAAAGAGACAAGTGTTAAATTTTAATTGGGTTGGGAAGACCAACATTCTCCCATTTCTTCATCACATACACACGTGTGTGCACAACACACGCTGTCTTCTCTGGGAACCATAATGACAGTTGACAAAATATATTTGTCTAATGTAATTATGTGGTCTAAGAAACTGATTTCCAAGAAAAAAAATCATTGCAACCTTAAATTATCATGATGGCACCTTTTTTTCTTTTATCTCCTCTCTTCTCTGTTCTCCTTTCTCTCTTTCTGTCTTTAATTCTTTAGAGAACCATACTGTAAACGTGCATGTGTGCGTGCGCACGTGTGCATGTATATATTTTTCATTTAGCAGCAAGTTTTAATAAGAATTATTAAAGTACCATAAAAAAGTATGTTCTCTGAACCAACTGGCATTTTTGGGTTTTGTTTTTCTCGCCATTTCTTTAGTTAAAGATTTGATCAAGAAAACTGCATTGCAATTGTTAAGATAAAATCCCTATTGGAAAGCATTCTGAGGTTCTTATCCAAAGACACTACAATAATCGAATGGATGCACATTCCTGGTACTACCTTTCTAAGACCTACGAATAATGAAAGCAGACTGGATGCATGTAATTATTAAAACCTAAACTGCTAGAAATGAAGTCACTTTAATGAGGCAAAGTCCTACTCTCTTATTTTTCAGACTTCAGATATGTGCTTCTGAAATTTTCACTGAAGCAGCTGTTGAAATCAATGTCGTAGGATTCTAATCCTAAGACTCAATTAATACGATGCAGGCAAAAGCTGGGTATTGATCCTGCTGATGTGAAATAAAAGCCAATGAGTGCACCTGTAGCCAAAACACACCTGGAGGAAAAATAACAAGGGTCTTATTTTTATTTGCAGGCGTGGGTTGTGCTTCCCTATTTGTACTCTTGGCCCCTGGGACCCAGGCCAGCTTGGGGATAACAGAGCCTGTTCCAAAAGTTATAGGGATTACTTGTGCTACAAATCGTGGCGCATACATTGGATTCAGTAGAGTGGATACAGATCACAAGTTTGGAAATACAGTAAGATTTGCTGAAACTACTTATGAAGCAGAGTAAATTGTTCTTTTATAATGTTCCATGTCGAAAACTCTTCTGTGTTCCCTTTTTATCTCAAGGAAAGCCTTTGGAGGGGAAGCTGAATTAAAAAAAAAAAAAGATGACACCCATTTCTGCTGAAAATATATTAAGGGGATGATTCCTACACACAGATATAAATATAAGAAGGTCAAGAAAGATGTGTGCCAAAATATTCACCCTGATAGACTATCTCCTATTAATAAGATTATAGGTGATTTTTATCTTCTTTATGTTCATAATCTGTATTTTCTGCAATTACTACATATGACTTTGAAAATAAAAATGAAAACAAATGCACAACTATCCAGCAATGTTCTTAACATCAGTGACAGACCAAGACAAAGGACCTGGGATGACGCAAAGGATGGAGCCCAAGGAAATGCAGTGACAGTGTGCCGTTGAGGTCAAAAGACAGTCCCTGGGCAATTGCCTGACCGCACTGGAATGGCCGAAATATCCTGGTGTCGGGAAGGTGGGGGGCGGGCAGCGAGAGCTGCAGTCTCGGACACAACAGGAAAGATGAAAACATTCAACCTTGAACACTTGAGTCTCTTGTCGCCTCCTCCCTTCCTCTGGTCTCTTGATCAGACCAGTCTTCCCCAAGAGCCAGAATACACGTCTGGGTATACTGGTCACACTTTGCACGAGAGTCTGCAGCCAAGGGTGTGGGTGCTGAAATCCTGTCCAGTCTCCTCATGCCATGTCTCATGTCCCATGTGGGCAGACCCTCCCCAAGGAATAGGCACTTTTCCCAATTACTGAATCGCACTGCGTGGGCCAGCACAATGTGAACTAGTGAACTAGTTCCATTGTAAGATCAGATATTTTAAAATCCAGATATGGCTTTCTATCAACATTCTTAATATTTAAATGTAGCTGAATGTAGTCATGAGAACATTTTCATGTATGCATCCCGATGCCCTATCCCTTCCTCTGCCAAATCCACATTTGGGCAATTGAGCAGAGTAGTTAGACAGTCCCAAGGGGCAAATTTGCAGATTGTTAAAGGCAATTGAAATAAGAGTTTATAATGGGATACAATTTTGAAACAACAATTCTGTTATTCGACACTAAGAATGTTCCCTCCTTTATACGAACCGAAGAAGGAATTATCACCTTAAAAGATTTTTTTTTAAAAAAGAGCAAATTTGACATTAACTGGAGAAAATGACAATTAAGAAAGAAAACTGGTTAAGTATATTTAACCATTTGGCAAATCCTAGTGCATGAATACCTGGGATGAGTATATCTCACCTTGCTCTTAAAAAGGATTTACAGAGGTTATCGTATGTGTCTAGCCAGCAGTTAAACACAGTCTTAAAAGGGACTCCAGCCACCCATCTCCTTGACTGGCATCCCATAGACCCTATCTATGGTTACAGTTACCTTGGAGAGACTCAAACGGAGGAAAAATGTGGAAAAGGAGAAAAAGAGAGCACTCCTGATTATCTATTACGGACGAAGTAGCATGCCAAGTCCTTCTCATATACCACCTCGTTTAGACACAGTCTCATTAATTGATCATTAATGACTCTTCAGCATATGTTGCCAATGTTAGGTCTTGGCCAGGTCCAGCATTCAAGGAGATAGGAAAGAAGTCATCACATTGTTCTTGCTCTGTAGCCTTGGCCAATTGCCTACAGGAGCCGGGTCTGAGTCACCCAAGAACGACCAATCTGTTCACCAAGGATGGATAATCTAGAGTGGGAAGCAGAGTCTCACTAGGACAGCGAAGGAAGAAGAGTTTTGTCAGTTTTGTCAAGCTCAGCACAATGAATAGTGGCCTCAGGGAACTCTGGAGTTACAAGTCCCAAGCAGAGCTTTGGACATCGAAAGCAGAAATGTCGAGAGAGGAGGGACGAGGTGTGGAAGGCTCTCAATTCAGGTGACCAGAGTCCTTCTTGTTCTCTTTTCTTCTGTTCACTAACTTCATCTCCACAGATTTTTTTAAAATATCCTTGAATAAAATACAAAAGGGACGCTGGATTTTGAAGTGTAGGATAGGGACATATTATAATCAGAATCATAGACTTTTATAGCTGGAAAGAAACATGGAGAGTCCCTAGGCAAGTTTCACAGAATGTTCTGTGGACTTCTGTGTTCTGTGGCACCCCAGGGCTTAAGTGGGATTTGAGGGGCAGGCCAGCGAGGGGTTTGGCAGAGAGAGGGGAGAGGGAGTAGGCAAAAGCTAATTTTCCTGTCTTTTCTACATTAGGGTGCTTGACAAGATTTCCTTTAGAGAAAAAACCAAGGAATTCTATTATGCTTTTTATAATAAAAGTAGGGGAAGGTTGTCAACCACCTCTTTTGACTGAGGAAGTCCTTGGTGTTGTGCTCTAGAGAAGGTGACTTGCCCAAGGACCCACGAGTTGGTGGCCATACCTCCTCCGGTCCCCAGAGTCTCACAACGACACCAGGCTGCCTCTCGTCATGCAGCCTCATTCCCCGCGAGCCGGTTTAATTAAAACTGTGACCATTGGCTTCCATCTTAAGATCCTAATTATTTTATGTTAAATAAGTTGGTAGCTAATAAAAATGAATTAAATGCATAAACACAACATTAAGTTTAAGTAATGCCTTAAAACTGTGTGGACCCTCTCTCTCTCTGTCCGTATGGACTTTAATATTTTAATCTGTTCCTGCCTCTGCAGATAAAACTGCATGCCCTTTCTGAGGGTAAAAGTCGAATCACTTCCTTCTTCAAGGTCGGGATATTATTATTTTATGAGGAAAACTGTTCTCTTCAACCAACCAAGTATAATTTCCAAGTTGTTTTGTTTTGTTTTGGTTTTGGTTTTGTTTTTAATCTCGCAAGGATTTACGTAGAAGTGATAAACGGTAATGACAATGGCGTTCTCTAGTCCCTTTCCAGCCAGTTCTGGTAGAGTCGTAAACCTCCTGAAAAAAAGTCTGAAACCGCAGCAGGCCAACTCTGCATTTACCACCCAGGTTTTATGATCTTCGTCACAGGCACAGGGACTGAGATCTGGGGTCATGAGACACACGGGGTCCTAGCTTCTCTCCCGGCTCACCTGTATCTCCCGCACAGGAAATCAATAATAATAATCAATAATCAATAATAATACTAATAATACTAAGCGAGAATGTGTGTGTGTGTGCCCTGCATCGGTAACGTGCGGCGCATGTATTATCTCACTGAATCCTCACAAGGACGCCCTACAGCGGGGGCTAGTACCCTCTCTGTTTTAAAACCAAGATAAAATACTTTATCCGAAATCATGCAGGATGCAACCCAGGCAGCCTGACTCCAGAGCCCAGAGAAGGGGACCCCTAGAAAAGCAACACAAATGAAATATAATTTAGTGGAGTGACTCAGAAATCAGATCTAAAAAACCAAAAATAGCCATTGTAAGAAGGACCAAGTTCGAGAGAGCACAAAAAAACGCAAGAACATGGGCCTCTCACTTGGGAAGGTTTCATATTCCTAAAAGGAATCAAGAAGGAGGGATGAGGGTAGAAGAGGCGGGGTGGGGGACGGGTGCCGTACATTGAGATGCTCCCATCTGCAGATCCACACTCCAACCAGAAACAGGTTCTGGGAGCTCAGAAGCCAAAGGGGCACAAGAGCAAGGAGGAAGGACGACGCAGGCTGCCTGGGGGCCCTGGTGCCTCTGGTCCCACTCCTGGCCCCCTCGAGCAGGCACCGCCGCCTCACTCACGACTCCTGGCCCTTGACAGACTTCTTAAAAGCCACAACTGTGTCTAGTTCATCTTGAATCCTTCACATAAACCACGTTTTTCAAATGGTCCAAACAGGGCAGAGAGCAAACTACACCGACCATTTAAAATGAGTACAACCCATGGGGCGCCTGGGTGGCTCAGTCAGTTAAGCATCTGCCTTTGGCTCAGGTCACGATCTCAGGTCCTGGGATCGAGCCCCACATCCAGTCCCTGCTCGGCGGGGAGCCTGCTT
Organism: Potos flavus; assembly: GCA_028534135.1. Taxonomy (NCBI): domain Eukaryota; kingdom Metazoa; phylum Chordata; class Mammalia; order Carnivora; family Procyonidae; genus Potos; species Potos flavus. The sequence continues at coordinate 53,186,154 of CM052893.1, forward strand.
CTCCCTCTGCCTGCACTCCCCCTGCTTGTGCTCTTTCTCCTCCTTCCCCCTCTGTCAAATACATAAATAAAATCTTTAAATAAATAAAATTAGGACAACCCTGGCTGACCAGAAAGTTGCCCATCGATGTTTGACACATGCGAGCGGCAGATCTTCAGGAGTCGGGAATTGAATTGGGTTGAGCTGAACTGGTTGGCGATTCCCTTGCTGGAAGTTTAAGGCATAAGGTAGAGATACCGGTGAGTAAGCATGCCATGGGATAAAGTATTTTATCTTCTAAAATCACCCCTGGCTGGAACAAAGCCAGTGACACTGTCTAAGAGGGCAGGTTTTAAAACTCCTGTGACACCGTCCCTTAGTGCCCTCGCACAAACAAAGCTTTTCTCGAGCATTAGCAGGAAGAGCCTGGATGGTGAGGGGAGAGGAGCAGATGCGGGCGGAGAGCAGACCCCCCTGCTCATTTTCTGAGGGAATAACTGGGGGGAGATTAGTCTACCCGGAGACTTGGCGGGGGTGAGGGAACCCCAGAAACCGAACCCACCGCTTCCACTGTCCTGCGTCTTGCTAAGCTCTGCCCATATGCATCTGTTTCCATTTGAAACAAATGAAAACCTTCCTTTTCTCTTGTTGACATCAAAGCCAGAGATCTGGCCTCAGTCCGTTGTCAGAGATGCTATGGGTCATAACACGTATGACCGTGATTACAAAGCCACTGACGCAGGGCGCTGTGGAGAGAGCAGCGTGGGCAACAGGCAGTAGGAACCAGCCCCACGGGATGCAGGGGAGGTTCGTGCGATCCCAGCCTCACACCACACATCAGGCAGAGCCCCGGGGAGGTGGTATGGCAGCTCGGCCACGGTGGGAGCATGGGGACACTGGCTGGGACAGGACCAGCTCTTACCATCAGCCTCCGCCCCAGAACTTCATTCAGGTTTATTTTCAGTTCTTCCAGGGTGAATGCAATGCCTCTCCATCATCCCCTTCCCTCTTCCCTTTTCTTTTCTTCCAGCCGGAATTTGAATGACGAACAGCTCGCCAGTTTCAACAATACATAGATTCTTAAGGAATCCACTGACCCAGACACACCATACAAATTAGCACAATCCTGGGAGGGGTCCTCAGAAAGAAAAACCAGACAGAGAACTTAAATGAAAATAGTCAAGCCCGCCTTTCCTTTCTTCATCATTCTGGTGGTTCGTAGCAACTGAGACGGGGGTGGGGAGGATTTCTGATGGCAGAGAGCTGCCACCATCCATTTGGGCTCTGCTTGAAACACCCAGAAGAATGACATTGAGTTAAACTTAGCTCAGAGTGGAAAAAAATGACAACAGCATTGCAAATGTTTAAAGCCTATAAAAACAGACGTAAGACAAGAGTTGTTCCCTTGCCCCAGGCTTGACACACACTTGGCACACCAATTTTTGTGGAATGAATAAAGACTATATGCAAAACTACTAGAACACAATATTTCCCGTATCTTCCTGCCCCTTGGAGATCTGTGCCCTCTTTTCTTTTCCATGGCAGTGACCTGCCCAAAGCCACCATCTCCCATCACTCACACGCCTTCCCCCACTGCGGATATGCAAAACTGGACTCATCTTTGCAAACACTGCCCGGGTACTGTGGAGTCCGGGTCGGCTGGTGGAGAGTTGACTTCTCTTTCTGCCTCGTCTCTGCTTCTCCACGCTTCCATTGTGTTCAGTGGAATTCTTGTCTCTACTAACCACTCTGAATTCCGGGCTGGCAAGGACAGAGATTTCAGTGATTTGTACAGTGAGGGGCATATAATCTGTTCTTAAAAAGTTTAATGAATGAATAAATGATCTTCAATGGATTCAAATCAAATTGGGGGGAAAGGTCTTTCCGTGACTCAAAGTACACCCAAACCCTACCAATTAGTTAAACAAATACACACAGTTGATGACAAGAAAAGCAAAGAAAGGATGATCATAAACCCATTCTCACCCTAAAAAAAAAATCAGAGACACAAAATCTACCCATAAAATATTAGCCTCAAGGCAGTTTCATACGGGCAGGAAGGAGCCCATGCTGATTTGTGGTTTCGTAGTTTCAGGCACAGGTTTCCCGGGAGGAATGACACCTTCCACTGCTTTTCACTGGCATGCAGGCGTGGCTGAATTCTGGGAGGCCATTTGGCATAAAAATTATTTCACTGAACTATGACTCCATAAAATAGCCTCGAAATCATCGCTGCATCTTCCACAAAAACAACATTTATCTACTTTGCACTCAAGGCTCTTGATATTAGAACCTACACAATAGATTCTATCCAGAATTTGGTGCTGTCTCTAAAAATGAATATTCATTGTCTTTAAAGACAGTGAGCTTAAATTTCACTCTTGCCTTGGATTTCCAGAAGTTCACAATTATTTTAAGGGTTCAGTTTATTAATATCTTACCCCAAGTTACTAATTTTAATTTCCTTTTTCTATGTGTTTTCTGACCATTTCCTATTATTTATTTTAGCTACCCTCTATACCTGTGTGTGTGTGTGTGTGTGTGTGTGTGTGTGTGTGTGTTTTATTGTAAGCTACCTCAAATCCATTCAGGATATAGGCAGACTACAAATCATACATTAGATAAAAACAAAAAAGAAGACTCATTGGACAAGACTGGGAAACAATGACCTTGTTAGACTGAGGGCCCCTACAACCTGAAAGGATTGGCTTGAACTATATGAAGTTGCCAAAATTCTCTCATGTTGTACCTACAAAAATGGCAATGGTTTTTAGCCCAATTCCTGCCTCCAATGAGTTATTTTCAAAACCTTTGGGATTTCCAGGGTATTTTGGTTCTGTTCGCTCTGAGCTAATGTTTACCCTGCCGCGAGAGCTTTCAAGCTCAGCTGTATATTGGAATCATCTCTGGGGTTTTCAATACCCAAACCTTACCCTAAAATAATTAAACCAATATCTTAAAAAAGAAATATCTCTTAGGATTGAACACCAGTATCAGTATTTCTTAAAGCTCCTCGGGTAACTCTAAACTATACAGATGTAGTTGAGAACCACCATTCTATGGGAAATACCCTCTACGTCTCAAATCTGAGAATAGATCCTGCTGAGTTCCAGCATGGTGGTCCAATCATCGAGAAGACTCTAGAGCCATACTTATAGACCCAGCCGTCCTTCTAGACCAAGAGATGCACCTGCCATCTGATTCTCTTATTTCGATTCCCAGGCTTTTGTCATTCCAGTCTGTAACCGTGTTGTCTCAAGGTTACCTAGGGGGAAACTGAGACCGCGGTGTCCTACCTCTCCACCCCTTCGGCATTATCAAATGATATCTTCTCTCTTTACTCATCGGCCAGACACAAAAATAGTCAAATACTGGACATACAATCGCCAAGCCTTCCTGTCTCCACAAAACTACCTGGAAACAGGCATCGGCTCCCACTCTAAGGGTTCGGCAACGGTTTGCCTTGCCCTCAGAGACCTCGACATTATCCACCGTGGCTCAGCACCCCGAAAAGCCAGTGATGTAAGCCAGATGCTGAGAGCTTCGGGCCGAGTCTGACATCATCCCCCCTATCAGAGACTCTGACATCTCCCACCATCGGCCGCTGCCGTGTCGCCGAAGTTAAAGGTGGGCACTTAGCACATTTATTACATACGGGGCTTATTAGCTAACCGGGCTCTGTTGTGATAAATTGGCTGTGTGCTTCATTTGGACTCTCAATGCTCTGCAGGTTTTTCTAATTTAGTTTTGCCATGGCTCAGCCAAAATGGGATTCAGAGGAGGAAGAAGAAGGGAAAGGGGGAAAAAAAAGAGAAGAAAGCTTGTGTTGTATATCAAATCCCTGCTTCGCCTCCTGCTGGCTCTGAAAGGAAGGGCCCTGTACGCCGCCATCCTCAACAACGTCCACAGAGCTGTCTTCCTCGGGGAGGTTTGTTTTTCTCAAAGTGCCCCAACTCTTTCATGATGACTCCTCCATTCATTATGAATAGTTGCTGCTTTGGTCCAAAGCTGTCACTTTTTTTTTTTCTTTCTCCCATTCCTTTTAAGTTGGGATTTAAATGTGCACACATGCACACTCACACACACCTCCGCGGCACCACCACTAAACCCGGGCAGGCAGGAGGGAGGAAGGGAGCTGGCAGGGGAGGAGGGAGAGGATGCTGGCTGTGTCCTGTGTAAATTGCTCTGTACCCGCAGCCTCTGAGAGCCTTCAGATCTCTCTCCCTCCGAGCGAACACCAGGGCATTGAAGGCGGCTTTGAAACGTGGCAGGCTTTGAGTGCATATGTGCGTGCTTGTGCAATGAAACACGAAAATCTATTTCCCTATCAGAGTGACTGACATTTCTTTCCTCCTTAATGCAGGCCTTGATCTTTTCCCGACTGAGTTCCCTGATTCCCTCCAGCTTGCCTTATCAGTAGGTGTACCCTCATCAAAGGACACAGAAATCATATGGTCCTTGGTGCCAGGCCTGCTTTAGCCTGTGAGGGCCACTGACCGCATCCCAGGGGCAACACGTGGGGAACAGATGCCAGCTCTGTGGCCTTGAATGAGGGCTTGAGTGAGGAAATCCCAAGATGCCACCTGCCCCAAAGTTGGAGAGCAAAGAAGAGAGGTTTGCCCACTTCTTCTATCTTTCTCTAATGTCACTGGGGTCATTTCCCTCAGAATGTTGTGCTAGGCCCCCACTCAGGACTGTGCATATCATCCACCCAATTTTACTCAAACTACTCTAAGGAAGAGAGTTGAGAGAGTAGCAGCATAAGTTGGTGGATAAGCTCTGGACTTTGGATTCAGATAGACGTGGATATTCCTGGCCCCACTCGTTAGTTGTATCTATGTAAGTTATTTAATCCTTCCAATCTCCCCATCAGTAAAGTAGGTAGAAGGACCACCCACTTCACAGGATCCTAGTCTTATACACATAGAGCTCCCCACTCAGAGGAGCTCAGGAAGGGTTCCCATTATTGTGGTGAGGACTTCTTCAACATTTTGAAAGGATCAAATCCCCTGCCAGCCCCTTTTGCAGCCCTCATCTCCTGCTCTCTGAGAAGGGATTCTAGGTCCTACTTCAAGAAGGAAGGGCTGAGACAGCCCATTGGGGAAGGTGGGAGGGAAAGGGCTGGGCAGGATGAGAGCTTCCAGCATGGCGGGGCTCCAAGGACTCGGGATAAATGGCTCCTGGTTCTCGAGTCTCTTCATTCTAAGCTGCACATCCTTTCTACCATCTAACATTTCTGAAATCAAGATGATTCTCCATTATTGTATATGTCTAATACAGTAGCATTTTTTTTTTTCCTCAAGAGGGAACTACTCCATCGATGGTACGTACATCCTAGCATTAATGGCACATGTGGAATCGGGAAGATACAGTATTTCAGAAGAGAACACAGCTTTGCAGCCCTGCTCTGTGTGTCAAGTGCCAGTTTGGTTTAGAATAGCCAAGATGACAGCTGGCCTGTTGTCGGGCAAGCCTGCCTATGTAGGTATCATCCTCTTAGGAAATGGAGGGAAAGAGTAGAGGCCTGCCCACACTCTCGGAAACCCCCTTCATGCCCTGATGGCATCCCGAGAATTTCTCATTCAAGTCTGACTCTGACCATAACTCAAAAGCACCACGTGATCATCACAGGACCAATATCTAACCTTTCGGAGAGCAAACTGTATTTGCAAAGACCCGTGTGCTGAGTCTCAGAGGCCTGGAGAGGAAGCACCCCTCATGTGTATTCCCGCCAGTATTTGCTAGTTGGTTAACCCAACCAGTGACATTTACCGAGTGCCCACGATATGCCTAGGAACTTGACACACAACAGGGAATATGCCCTCCAGTACCCTAAGCAGAATGTGTTTCTTAGTTCCGTTACAAAGGCAGGCATTCCGTTCTCTATAAACCCCATCATTCTGCAGGTTGGAATTTTTTTATTCCCAATTTACAGAGGGGCAACTGATATTTTAAGGGGTTAAGAGACTTGCTTAAGGACAAATAAGACCTTTAAGAGTACAGTTTCTATTTAAATTTTATTTCATCCCACAACTTGCCCCCAGCCTAGGTATTCCTGGCCCTCTTGCCCTGCTCTGTTTTTTGTCCCAGGCTTGTCTTTTCGAAGCCTCTTACCCCGTTCTAACATATTGTCTACTTATTGTTTTAGCTTTTTAAAAAAATGTTCTATCTCAATCCATTGGAATGTAAATGCCACAGTGATTTTCCTTTGATCATTGACTGTACGTTCTAAGTGCTTAATAAATAGTTGGTGGTTAAACAAGTTAATAGATGATCCTGAAGGCTCAATCCTTTCTTCTTATCCCTAATATAAAGCCAATCAGTCCAAAGGAAGTCCCATTCAGAGGCTTATATAAAACGCTATGGAGAGCAGAGAGAGACTTAAAAATGTTGGCTAAATGTGGGTACAGAAATCTGGAGAAGTGTGAAAGCAGAGTTTACTGAAGTCCCGCCCACTGACGGCCTGTTTCAGAATTCTACCAAGATGCACTAAAAATGCAGGTCCCTGGGTCCTACCCCAGATGTATCGCATTCCATTTTCTAAGCCTAAAAAATGTGCATTTTAACACACGTTCCGGGTAGTTGGTACGTACCCCCAAAGTCTGAGAATCACTGAAGGGTTATAGCTGAAATACAGGTGGAAAGGTAGAGGAAGAACAAGAGGCATATTGAATGCTTTTTTTTTTTTTTTTTTTTTTTAAGATCTGATTTTTAGAGAGAGCACATGTGTAAACATGACCCTGGCAGGGCGGGGGGCACAGGGAGAGGGAGAGAAGCAGACTCCCTGCAGAGCACAGAGCTCAGGACCCTGAGATCATGACCTGAGCTGAAACCAAGAATCAGACGCTCAGTCATTCAACCGACTGAGCCACCCAGAAGCCCCCAGCTGCCGTCTTCGATGAAGAACCGACAACCAGATGAGTTAAGGCACTTGTCCCAAAGCCAATAAGTGAGAAGTTGGTGTCTAGGCTCTCTCTGGGACCTTTTTTTGGCTTTAGGGATCACCTTTTACTTCTTTGCCTCCCTACCGTATTGTACTTTAATAGTCACTCAAAAAATATTTGTGGAACAAGCTGAAACTTTACTAGATGATTAGTAAACTTTACTAGATGATTACTAGATGAAGTAATTGCTCTTATGGCCCCAACTCTTACTGCCAGTGGGGGCTCTCGTTTTTATGAACCTCCCAGCCAACCCCTCCAATCAGACTTGATGACCCAGGGCCCCTAGGAAGCCAAAAACAGAGAAGCCAGGACTGCTGTGCTCGCGGCGGCGTCTAGCCCCTGTCTTGCGAGAAGGGAGTCAGTGGTGGATGGGGGAGCCTGGGTGGGAGGCAGGTAGGAAACCACGGAAGAGAGTGAAGCATTCCCGTCTGGCCGGACTACTTTGTACTTTCAAAGCGTGTCACTGCTCTCAGCCATCCCAAGGCTGACAACACAAACACACACTCGCATGAAGGCTTTCCGTAGAGCAGCAGCCTTGAGATTAGTTTGAGTTTCTGCCATCATCTCCGCTTCTGGGGGTCCCTCCGTCCTTTGGTTCACCAACCAAGGGCTTAACTCGAAAACAACAATAAAAACAGAAAGACGGTCGTGAAGTTTTATTTTTACTACAAGTTTCCAGAAGAGAAAAAAATGAGAAAAAGAAAACACACCCTGACAACATCCCGTGTCCCGTCACATCCCATTTTTACAGTATAGCTGTGGGGTGTGTGATCCGCGGCCAGAAATAAAACAGGACTGGAAGAGTCAGCCATCTGTCTGGAAGTGCAACGGTCCCAGATGGCACTTCCTCTCTGGCTTTCTGGTAACAATCTCCTCTGTCTAGCGAAATGAGGCAGAAATTGCCTGGTGAGTTGGTGGGGGTGCTGAACTCACCCTCCCCGCTCTGACACGAAGATTTGAAATCCCCAGCAATGCTCGATTTATCTGGACATATTCTCTTGCCCTTACTCTCGTCGTGCATCAGACATGTCCCTGTATGGTTTCAAAAGGACTGTGCGTGTGCACGCGTGTGTGCGCACGCGCGCGCGCATGTGCGTGTGTGTGTGTGTGTGTGAATGTTTCAAGGGCAGGAACGGTTTCCTCCACTTCTCGTGTGCCTAGTCCTAGGCTGCCCAAAGGGCAGTATACTTTTTTACCCTGTACACAATGGTGACAAACACCGACTGAGGGACTGCCTTCCTGCTTGAGTGACAGTCCAAGTACCTCGCTAGAGGAAGGGCAAGGACTCTTCTCAAGCCCTGCTAACCGCAACGTGCCTTTGCTCCCAATCACCAGTTGCCCAGAGTCCATTCTTTGAAGTCAATTCTATGTCAACCCAGATAGATACAAATTTTAAGTCAGGGGCTCGGGGAAGAAAGAGGCCAAGAGATGGCGAATCCATATACTGTTACCCAAAGGCCCCCGGGTCAGCCTTCAGGAGACTGTCTCAACTCTACTAGCTACGAGTGAGACCATGCGCAAGTACAGTATTTAATCGTCAGGAGCCTGAGCTGTCTCATCTCACAGAGTGAATTCTGAGCTCTTTGGACACAAGAACCGCAGATCCTATGTTATTCGTCGCTGTCCCCGCTCCACTGTCCAGCACGCGGCTTCTGGGGTTTGAGCCCCTGCAGCGTCGGCTGGAGGAGAGAACACAGACTGCTCGCCCCACCCCCAGAGTCTCTGATTCCGCAGGTCTGGGGCGAGGCCCCCAAACTTTCATCCTAACGAGTTCCTAAGAGGTCAGGAAATGTTTATTTCGTGAACGAAAGCCTGAGTGACTCCTAACAAACGACTTGAGAAATAGGTCATTCTTGCCATGAATTGAAGAACCGCAAACAATGGGGCCCCCTCCATGGTGGAGTTTGAGAGTGACGGACCCGGGACTGTCTGTAGGACTCGCCACCATCTATCTGGACATGACCGAGGTTCTCCTGCAGGCCCGAAGCCTCCCCAGCTTGTGAAGCTTTAGCAAGCGGAGAAGACAGCCCAAAAGTTTGCACAGGAAGGTAAGCCCAGTGAAGTTTGGGATGAAATAATTGGGTTTTTTTTACTTAGTAAAGACATTTTAACCCCAGGAAGACAGAAAAGTAAGTAAAAAAAGTCAAACAGATTATTGATCTCTTTCTTCTTTCTTTTATGCATCTGTATATATATGTGGCCGGCGGGGGGGGGGAGGGGGGGAGTGGCAAGAACCCTGTCTTGCATCTCCTGACCAAAACCTAACCGCGTCACAGAGGAGGAGGCCAAATCTACAACGACAATGAGCTTCGGGACACTTCTCTCTCAATAATTGATGGAAACAAAGCAGACCAAAAATCGTTGTGTATATCTAAATTCTGTGACATCAAACAGCATTTGCTAAAGAGCCCAACCACATCACTGTTCTTTGGCCCCAGACGGCACCCGTCCCCTCCACACGCCCTGGGAATCTCGTCTTTGTATGGACCCCCAAGGCTTGTTGGAATTATACCTATAACTTACGGAAGACAGGACAGACCTAATGGCGCCTCTGAGACTTGTACAAAGTATGAATCGCTTCTTCTTCTGCAGCGAGGACTGAGGTGAGATTAGTCTGGAACCTGAGGAGAGGCCGTCCAATTTAAGGGCGTGCTTTGCTAATAACAACTGACGTTAAATGGCATGGTGGTCCTCGGGGCTCTGCTTCCAGCCCCACTGATGCCTCGCTCCTCTTCAAGACGGTTCAGGATAGAGAGAACAATGATTGGCCGGGATATCTTGATGGGTATAAAAATGTTAGCCACGTATTTCCCTCCTCCTGCTCCTGTCGAGAGGAAACGTAGACCTACTCACCGTGTGGTTGAAGAGGGTTGTGTCAAGCTTTCCATACTTTCATCCTGGTCAGAATAGGAGGCCTTTTGCCTTCTCTTCATTCTGCTTTCCTACCTCCCCCATCCATAGATTGGCACTTTCTTTAAACCTATAAAAGTTTCTTATCATCTACTGAATGAAATCCAAGTTATTTTTGTGGGACACCCCCAAACCTGTCCTACTGACTACACTAACCTCATCCACCAAATCTCTTCTACCCACCAAACCATGCACCGTGCAAACCAAAACCACCCTTGGCCTTCTGGGTGTTTTTGCATGTTTCTGTCCCATTCACCTAACAAGCTTCTCTTCGTTTCCTTGACCTTGTCTCATGTTACCTCCTCCATGAAGCCTTCCAGGACAGCCTCTTGCGTGCTTCCACAGCCTCCTGGGCATGCCTCCTTTGTGGCTGCAATCCCCCTGTATCATAGTTGTGTACTTGTATATCCTGAGGCCAGAAACAGTATCTTCTGGTACACATTAAGTGTGTTTTCAAGTTTGCTGAATAACCACACTAAAAATAGCAGGATAAAATCCTTACCTTACTAGTGGAGGGTCTCTGCTGGACTACCGTGTCCACTGAGGCAGACCCCAGGCTTCTTGTGGTCTTCTGGTCACTCCACATTCTATGGCAGCTACGAGAAGGGAAGCAGGGTGTAAACTCTTAGGATCTTGGAATCCTAACCATGAATGACTTTATCTTTGTCATTTGATGGCTCCTTGGGTGTCACTCAAACAATAAAATCTCCTATCCCATTTATATGAGGTGTAAATGTGTTTTCACACTTCTGTCTGGTGAAGTACTTTCTGTAATGCGGATAGTTAATTACCTGACAATGAATCCCCTCTCCTGAGAGGAAGCGGAGGAACCGTGGTGGAAGGACAGAGAAAATTATTTGGATCACACCCCCTCACAGAGCAAGCCAAACAGACGTGTGCTATTACTTGGGAAGTGTTTTCTCCAGAGCTCCCCATTCCTGCCCCCGCCCCTCCCATAGCTTCACTTCCTATCCATTTTCTTCCTCTGTTTTCTCTGTCAAATCACAGAGAACACCAAGTAACCTTCTGGGTTTTTAGGAGATTTCATTGTACTTGGTAATGTATGATTTATAAACATAAATAAAATAAATAGGATTCTGAGGGAATAAATTCTAAGTGGAATATCAATAAATCTCCTCCCTCCGATCATGTCTCTATGATTTTCTCCTTCTTCCCTTCTCCCCACCTCCTTTCCCAGACTGGGAGAATGGTCCGTTCTTTCCATCAGAGGAAAGTGGCGGGGAGGGGGGGGATCTCGCTTGTGTGAGAAATGGAGCACAAGACTGCATTGAAATGTAAATTCCTTCAAATTATTAAGCACCAGAGAGCAGCTCTTGCCAGTCTTTTGTTCCTCAGAGTCAGAATGTGTAATCTAGAAGAATAAATATCCAGTCAGATATCAGCCACACAAAGAAATCTGGGCCATACATATTCAGAGCTTCAAGTCCCACAGATACCTCTCTTCCTTTTCAGGAAGTTTCTGGTCACAGCCACTAATCACTGACCTGAACACCTCTAAATTGGGGTCCAGATTATAGTCATTTCCGGCTGCCCCATCTCCCAGCCCTCACCCCTATCAGCTGTCTGCAAACCTAGACTTCCCCGTAGAACTTTCACCAGTAGACCATCTGGTTCATGCCTCCTTTCAGCCTAGCACTGGAGATGCATTGGCTGAGGACTTCCTTTCCAATGGGACTTCTTTCTCAACATTTTTGCCCAGAGTGGCATTCCTCACAGCTTGGGATGAATAGCTCTGTAGTCTCATTTACATTTTTCATTTCCTCTTAGCTTCAGGAACCCACAGATCTTCCAAGTAGGAGAGCAGACTATTTACCCATTCTTTCTTTGCCAACGAGAGGAGAGGGGCTGAAGATCGAGTTCAGTTGCCACCGGCCAATGAGTTAATCAATCAAGCCTCTGTAATGAAGCCTCCATAAAAACCCAAAAGGACCAGGTTTGGAGACCTTCCAGGTTAGGGCACCAGAATGCTTCCACGTGCCACCACGCGAGGCCCCAAACGCCACAGCAACGTAAGTTCTTTTGTTTTGGACTTCCCCCTACATATCTCTTCATCCGGTTGTTGGTTCCTATCCTTCTCCTATCCTTTGGGTTACACCGGTGCTCTGGTATGTAAATGGATTTCCTGAGTGCTGTGAGCTGCTCTAGCAAATTAGTCACACCCAAGAAGGGGGCCGTAGGAACCTCCGATTTACAGCTGGCCCATCGGAAGTACAGGGGACAACTTGGACTTGCCATCTGCATCCCGAGCCGGAGGAGGTCATTGGAACCTCCACTTTGGATGCAGACATGCTTTGTGTGGAGCCTTGTCTGCGTGGACGGTGAGGCCCTGAGGACGCTGGTGCGTGGGGGTGGCAGGGAAGGCGGGAAGACGTGGGATGACGGTGAAAGGAAAGAAAGAGAAGTAAAACCAGAAGTAAAGGTCTCAGAAAAGGAAAAAGAGAGAGAGACAGAACCGGAGAAAGAATAATATGAAAATATAAAGAGCTCAGAAGAACCTCAAGTGCCAGCACTGGGGGCGGACAGACCAGAGCTGGACAGACCGCCAATCTGCCAAAGAAACGTTTGGTGTTAATAACCAAGCTCATGGATTCAATGTTCTGAATCCATTTTTAAGAGATGACTTCATGGATTTTGAAAAGTCTCCAAAAGATACAATAGAGCCAATCTGAAAAGTCACTCTATTGCGCAAGTTTGGGGAATCCTTGGATGGAGATGTGTGCTCGTCTTTGGAAACTGATGACTTGTAAGACATTACTGCTTCTTGGACAGCGACTCACAGGATGAAGAGAGGAGACCAGAAGTAAGGTGTGAGTCCTGGAACAGGACCAAAAGCCATCAGGGACAGACAGCCGGGATCCCAGGGTGATGGTGTGCTGGAGGACCCGTGCAAGCCTCTGAAGACCTCGGGTGGTGTTTCCATCTTCCCCCAGTGTCTCCTCTGTGTTGTGCGCAATCCCTTCAACATGCGTCGTGATTTCCTTTCCCTTTAGTCCTGCCAAACGCTACCATCAGAAATGCTGGCTAATTTTTTTTTTCTTAGATTTTTATTTTATTTATGTGAGAGAAAGAGTGCGAGCTGGGAGGGGCAAAGGAGGAGGGAGAGGAGAAAGAATCTGAAGCAGACGCCACGCTGAGCACAGAGCCTGACACCAGGCTCCATCCCACGATGCTGAGATCATGACCTGAGCTGAAACCAAGAGTCAGACGCTCAACTGACTGAGCCACCCAGGCACTCCAGAAGTTCTGGCTACTTAAGCCCTTGACAGTGAGGTGCCAGTGTAGGAATGAGGGAATTGGATTTAGCTGCCGAGGAATGAAAATCTGGAAGCTCAGTTGCTACTAAATCATAGTTAAAAAAAAAAAAAAAATCCTAATAATGTCACTGTTGCTTTGGATTCCATAGCGGTGCCACTAAATTGGAAACAAAAGTTGCCATTGTGCCAAAGTTTCTGTAGTATTTGCTAACACCATCCCGGCTCAACCACACCTCCTTGAACTGCTTCATAACTTAAAGCAGTTTTCAAAAAAGGTATATGGTTTGCACGGAGTATTAAAAGTGAGCTGGAGGATCAAAATACACACACACACACACACACACACACACACACACACACACGCATTGTAAAGAATAGTGCGTGTTTCAGAGCGGAGACCCTGCTCTTGAAAAGCCACTAGTTTGATACTTAAAAATTAATAACCCAGCGACACCTGGGTGGGGCAGTCTATTAAGCCTCCAATGTTGGTTTCAGCTCAGGCAGTGACCTCAGGGCCCTGAGATCGAGCCCCGCAACTGGCTCTGCGCTCAGCATAGAGTCTGCTTAAGATTCTTTCTCTCCCTTTTCCTCTGCCTCTCCTCCCTGCTCTCTTTCTCCCTCAAATAAATAAATAAATCTTTAAAAACAAAGCAACACAAAAATTAACAACCCAAACCCTCCAGCTTTGAAGGTGAACAAGGTAAACTCTGATTGGATTTCAAATTGTAGAATCTCCTAAGGGTCACTGGGTCTTGGCTGTCTAGTGTTTTGTTAAAAAACAAAATTCAACTGCGTATATTTGAAGTCTAATTGGCTTTATTACAGGATTCATACATTGAGCAGCACCCCTAATCTAGCAAGTAGAGAGGCGCTCGAGGGAGTCGTACATGATGGGAGGTTTTTGTAGGAAGGAGGGCGGGGCAAGGAAGTTATTAGCAGAGAAAAGAAAGGAGTGTTGGCACATCTTCCTTTCAGGAGGAAGGGACCAGAAGGGCTTTCATTGTGAGATTGCCCTCACCTCTACCGATGGGACATTTCAGATGGCTGATAAAGGGTCACATTTCTGGAAGACATTGACACGGTAAATAAGCCTGGGTTTGCTGTCCTGGGGAGCAAATGACTCCATTTGGGGCTTATTGTTTCTTTTCTAACATTTTATCAGGAAAATGTTACTGATGGAGCACTTTAAGACAGGGGAGAGAAAGTCTGTGTCTCTTTCATTTGCCTGATTGAAGTGTCTGGAAAACAAAATCGCCTTTGTTCTCTCACGCTCTGATGGGATGACTTTACCAGGGTTTCGGCATTTCCTTTCCCTTAAAAAAACGTGCTCAGCAAACTGGACCAGTTGACAACATTCTGGCGAATTGTTATGTTAACAATTATGACATCTGCAATGTTTTATAAAGCAACTAATTTAATAAAATCACTATTGTGAGGACTTAAAAAGAAGACTTTGAAACAGGGAGTTGGAAATAAATATATTTGATTTTTTTTTTTCTAAACAAAAAAATAGATACATGTTAATGAAACCAGAGATTTGTGGTTTTGAGCCACAAGGGAAATGATTTATTTCAGTGCCGAGAGCCAAATAAAGTTGGCTACCTCACACCAGTCTTTACACAGTGCTCCATAATAACAGTAATGACAATATGGTTTAAAGGTCCTTGAAATGCAGTGGTCCTAGGACCGTTGAAGAAGTCCCAAAGGGACGATGACCCTGGATGTTCCAGAAGCTTCTCTTCAGTCATCTTTGTCTTTCCACATACTAGGCTGTTGTTTCTGGGCAACCTATTCTGCTCTTATTACCCACCCTCAAAAATTTTTTTCTCTCAAATTTCCCCCCTAAATGTCCTCCCAATATTCCAGCCCTCCCTTACAAATTCATTTTCTTCCTTCCTTTCCCCCCAATTCAGTGTTTTATGAGGTAAAGAAATTTAACCGCTAAGGCTTTTAAAAATTCTTCTTTCGACCCTCTATCCAGATCAGCGTAATGGACCCTTGCCTGTAGGATAAGGTAATATGGAGTTGGTTATAAAAGACCGTGAGTACAGAAGCAGCTCGCACATTACCCACATCGCCAGCTGGACACCAACTTCCCACT
>CM052893.1:53201862-53277372 GCA_028534135.1 Potos flavus
CCTCTGTCCTCCCTGTCCTCCCTCCCTCGTGGTGCCGTCTGCAATAGGTAAAGCTTGATCTTCATCTCATATATTCTCAACCTGAAGGGAGACAGGAAGCCAAGAAACAGGGCTCTATACTGCTGCCTCTGGGACCTTTCTTATATGAAGCCATTTTTCTCGGGATGTCTTACCTGAGGTACCAATATTATATTTTTCAGTCAAGAGAGATAGTTAACTCTTATCAATGCTCTATTTGCCTTTTAGTTTTGGGTTTTCATGATTGAAACACAATCAAGCCCACAGTGGGTCCTTCGTCCATCAAACTGTCAACAATGCCTCCACAAGAGCTGGAAATGTAGAGAATATTACGCCAATACTGGTATGGAAAAAGAAGGGCTCTCGTTTATTGGTAACATCTGGCAGAGTTTGTTAGAACGTTGTAGCCATGTGGCCATGCGAGCATTCGCTCTGATAAATGAGAACCAGCACGGATATGGGTACGCAGGGGCTCCCCAGTCCCCACAAAAATCAGTCCAGCCTTCCACCCAGTAGCTTTCCTCACAGTTTTGTCTTCTTTCTCTAATTTCAACCACATGTCTTTCTAGGTTTGAAGCTGCCTACCTCTACAAAACCTATATTTTGGCAAAAAATCCTAGGCCTTGGAAGGTAATGGATTTCGGGGTCCTGCTTCTGTCTTGCAAGCTATCGTTCTTCATGCCCCTGCTCACGATTTTGCCTTGCCCCCCACCCCCACCCAGAGCCCACATACCTGGGGCTACCTCCTTCCACTACTCTTCACACAGGTTACCCCTCAGTGAGAGAGAAATGGCACAGGACCTGTATTTCCTCTGCCCATCACACCGTCGACCAGAGCGCCAAGCAAGATACTCCACTAAAGTTCAAGACTTGTTAAAATAATGTACAAATAAATAATATTTGTTCTGACGTCTAAATGTATGTATCATCTTCTCTTAAGAAAACAAATCGTTCCCTACTTGCTCTCAGATCCCATACACTGGCTCAGCTGGGTTATTTGGAGGGCAGAGGTGGGTCCCCAGTATGGGGTGGACTATTGAGAGTAGACCGAATGCGTGAGCAGCAAGATACCAACTCATGCAAAAAAAGGACTCTTTATATTTCTTGAAAACCATGCCTGCTGATTCTTTTTTGGAAATTTGTTTAATTCCTCTGTCTCCCAACTCATTTTTGACTTTGAAAAACCACTCCCCCTTCATTAGCACTGTCACCCACATCCCTGAAAAAAAAAGGATCAGACTCTCAAAGATTACAGCCATCGGTTAATCTTATTGTATCGTTTACTGCACAACAACAAAATACTGACTGAGTGCCATGTTTGGGGCAGACACCGAATCTAGGCACTAAGGATTCAGCAGTCAGAAAAAGCAAGCAAGGATTTCACTCTTAGGAGATTTAAACTCCAGGGATAGGTAAACAGACAATAAACACTGAATATATAAAATACATAGTATGTCAGTCGGCGATGCATGTTAGTGGAGGAAAAGGAACAGGGGATGGGGAATCGGAAATGCTTTTAAACAGGAATAGCATTCTTGATAAGATGACATTTGGAGAGAGACTTTTTCCACATGGAAACCCAGAGGAGGAACATTCCAGGCAGAGGGAACAGCACGTATAAAGGTCCTGAGGCAGGACCACCCTGACCTAGAGAAACCATAAGAAGGCCGGTGTGGCTGGCCACATGTTACATTATTTTAAGAACTTTGACTTTTATTCAGAGATGGAAAGCCATTGACAAAGGAGTCACATGACCTCATTTGTACTTTTAAAAGGATTCTTCTGGCAGCCAGCTTGAGAAAGCAGTTAGGCCATAGACGATGGCCGCGTTAGGCCAGAAAAGATGATGAGCACTGGTCGCTATCTGGGTGTACTTTGCAGGCAGAACAGGTAGGGCTGGAAGGTGAATTGGTCATGCATTATGAAAAAAAAAGAAGAAGAAATTCAGAGATGACACTCAGGTTCTCATTCTGAGAAAATGTAGGAATGAAATTGCCATTTACTGAGGTGAGAAGAGGGAAGTGGGGAAACAAGAATGAAGGGACGACCGGGCATGAGGTTTGAAACATGTTAACTTTGGGATATCCCACGGATGTCCACGATTAAGTGCCGGATGGGCAGCGGGACTCAGGGGTGGGGTCAGGCTTAGAGTCATATTTCATAATCCATCTTTACAGAGTGTTTTTAAAATCATGAGACTGGGGGTGCTTGGGTGGCTCAGTCAGTTAAGTGTCTTCCTTCAGCTCAGGTCATGATCCCAGGGTCCCGGGATCGAGCCCCACGTCGGGCTCCCCCCTCATGGGGGAGTCTTCTTCTCCCTCTCCTCCCCACTCATGCTCTCTGTCTCTCTCTCTTTCAAATAAATAAATAAAATCTTTTTTAAAAATCATGAGGCTGGGTGGCTTCATGTAAGAAGTGAATAGAGATAGAAGAGAGGAAAGGTCTGAACTTGATGCCAAGAGTTACTCTAGAACTTAGAGATCCATGAGGAAGAATCAACAAAAGGGACAAGGAAAGGAACTGCTAATGAGACGGGAAGTAAACCAGGGGAACGTGGTTCTCTGGAAGTCAGGTGGACAAGAGAGGGTGCGCACTGATGTCAAATGCTGCTGATGGGAGAGCAGAGGAGGACCGCAAATGAGTCTCTGGGCTTCACGACAGGGAGACCACGGGTGACCTGAGCCAGAGCGTCTTGGTAAAGAAGTGCAGGTGAAGGCCGATAGGAGTAGGTCCCTAAGGGATGCAGATATTGGTGACAGGGAGGAGGAACCAGAATTCCAAGAAGTTTTACTGTAATGGGCAACAGAGATATGCAAGAGTAACTGGACAACGATATGAGATCAAGAGAATTTTTGTTTTTCTTTTTTGGAAAAAAAATGGGGAAATTACAGCATGGGCACACATGAATGAGAATCATCTGATGATAAACAGGAAAATTTGATGATGCAAAGGAGAAAAGGGAACATTGCTGGAGAGATATCCTTCCGTGGCAAGGGGGGTAGGGATACAGCCCACAAGGTGGGAGAGGGTACAGGAGAGGCTAGCCATAGAAAGAAGCACAGAAATCTCACCTCTTCCCGGAGTAGCTGCGGATAGTGTCCAGCTTCCATTCTTCCTGGTGCTCAGTTAAGCATTTAATCTTAACTTTACTGACCAGTTCAGAAAGAAGACCCATCGTGTTCACACACGACATGATCTTGCACCCTACTCCTTCCTTAACTTATTAATTCAACAGTGGTTATTTGAATAGCTCCCATGCGTGAAGTACAAAAACGAGGATAGAAAAATAACAACAAAATGTTTTCTATTTGGAGAAATATGTTTATTACACCCCTCCCCAAAAGTTACAATCTGCCAGAGGATCATAAAAACTCAACTTCATTTAAAAAGGCACAGCCAGAGTGCCTGGGTAGCTCAGTCAGCTAAGCTTCTGCCTTCTGCTCGCGTCCTGATCCCAGGGTCTTGGGATCGAGTCCCAGTAGGGCTCTCTGCTTCTCCCTCTGCCCTTCCCCCTGCTAGTGATCACTCTCTCTCTCTCCCTCTCCTCTCTCAAATAAATAAAATCTTAAAAAAAAAAAAAAAAGGCACAACCAAATGCAGCAAGAGTTTAAGGAGAAGAGAATATGTTGAGTCAAGTCGGTTATGTTGCAATAGGTAATATAAGAAGAGGATTTCACTTAGCAAAGAGTGAGGGAATCCAAACAGATGAGCAAAAGCTTTTAGGTGAGGAAATATAGGGAGTCCTCTGTGAAATTTACACTGTCCTCCATTGCCTGCATCAGTTTCTGCTTTGTTTTGTTTTTTCATTGTTAAAAGGATCAAGAGAGACAGATTTGCTAGGAAAGATCTGAGACTAAATCTAACTCTTCATGATAAGAGGTACTCATATTCAATGTCCCTCTTCAAATTCAAGTCTACTTAATAAAAGAAATTCAAGAGATGTCATCTCTGTTCTAAAGATGGAAACACCTTTAAGTGTTGCCAAAGACGCTGTACAAGTCCAAGATAGAGGTTGGCTTAGGGCCAGGGAATATGTCTGCCTTACACACACACACACACACACACACACACACAATGTGTAATGTCTGGGTGAAACCACTTTTCTTAGTTATTATTTCCTGATGTCACAGTACATGGTAGAGGGAAAAGAAGGCTCCTTTTTCTGTGTTGTATTTCAGAAAAAGGTGAGAAGAAACTGCAGGAGTGCATGCGTTCAGCAAATTTGACAACCTACTATGCGACGGGCACCATGCTGAGCTCTAGACAATGTAGTGGCCACGGAGAGGGACACAGGGTGCCAAAACATTCCTTGATCCCTCTGTCATACTCCACAAATACGTACTGGTAGAACAGACTCGAAGTTAGACAAAGGTGTGTGTCCACCAGTCCCACCTGATTCAAATAGTTTCTGGTTTTCATAGCAATATCAGGGATTTATAATTTTCAGAGCACATCCACGTGTAACTGCATTTGCCACCATATGCATTCAGCTTAGCTCCAGTTTCATTGCCTGCCCCACTCCACACAGGCGCATCAGGATCGAGCACCTGCTGGGGGTGGGGGAAAACCTACTCCAGGGATACGTTAGTGAGTAAACCCTCCACAAGCAAGCAAGAAGCTTTAGAAGAATTTCAGATTCACAATTTTTAAATGGGTTGTTCATCTAAGAAGAATACAGCCGGGTACCAATGACCCGATGCATGCATCTTCATCAGCTGAATTGCAATGAAGAGATTTGTGTTGGTTTTACTTCAGATCTTGATTGAAAAAAAATGTATTTTTTGGACTGTTACAGAATAAAAAATGCCTATTTATGTGTTACAATATGTACAGTAACCTTTAAGAGATCTCATCTCTGAGGAATACGCTCTATTTTCGAGAAAGTGGAGGGCACCCCAACCAAATTTTTCCATCATCACCCCAGTGGACCATTCTCTCCTCATGCGTCCTTGTCCAGAGATAAAAACAGACATCAAAGCAGGGATTCCCGTCCGGTTCTGTCCTGAAGCATGAGGGGGGCGGTCTGGTGACAGCAGGAGGTGTTTAGACCAGCTAACCCACCTGGAAGGGCGGAGTCCATTGCCTCCCCATGGGGGTCTAAAAAGGGCTCTCCCCACTCCCCTCACCCTGACCCTGTTCACCACATTAGGTAGAGAGAGGGGATATGTGGGATCTAGGTCTCACTCCCAAAACACAAGAAACAAGGAGCAGCGCAGTATATTGGGTCTATGTTTTTCGCCGTGTGAGGCGGGTGGAGCTAGCACCGCCCTGCGCCATGTCCGCCCTGTGCGCCCTGCGCGCCCTGTCCACCATGCGCCATGCGCCCTGCGCCATGTCCGCGTTACAGCTGAGGAGGCCCCAGCCTGCCCTCCCCCCGCCACCCACAGCCAGCAACGACGAGCACTCTGTGCAACCCCGCTTCTCTGCTTCTTTGACTAGAGCACCCTTCAGTCCTCTGTGCTGCGCGTACAGAGCCGAGCTGAGAGACACTCGTCTGAGGAGAAGTTCCAGCGTTTGACAACCTACTGGACTCCCTTACTCCTCTCTTGTTTATCTGGGCAGCCCTGCCCACCAAGAGTAATGGTTCCTGGTTAGGTGCACTCTTTTCCTCCTGGCTGACTTTTAAGAGGCTAATTCCCCCTGGGAGGGAGTTAAGTCACTTGAGGGAACCGAGTGACAAATGGAACTCTCCCGGGCTTTGGAGCCGAACACACCCAGTTCAAATCCCAGCGTGGCTGCCTATGGGCTCTGTGGCCTATGGCAAGTCATTTTGTGTTTCTGGGAATTAAATCCCTTACCTGTGTAATTGTAGTGTTATACGTATGGACAGTTATGGCGGATATTTTAGATAAGATATGGAAAGTTCCTGGCCCGTGGCACACAGTCAATAAACGATAATGGAGCATGACACGTAGAGCCTGAGAGCTCAGATCTGACTCTACGCTCTGCACTCACTCATGTGTTACCTTAGCAAAGCTAACTGCTCTGCAACTTCGTTTCACATGTATAAAATGGTTTCCTAATACGATCAAGATTAACCTAAGGATTAAATGCATTAATACGTTTATAAAATTGTGCCCAGTACCTAAGAAAGGCATAGGTCGATGGTCCCTCTAAGTAGTATCATCGCACCCTTAGTGAGGAGAAGCTCGGCTCCTCCCCTGCGAAACAGAGGGTAGTAAAACAAAGCGATCTCCGGGCTCCAATCCTGGCACCCTAGGATAATAGGATGTCCCCTTGGCAGCATGGGCTGGAGTACCAGAGGACGGTGCCGGGGGGAGGGGAGGAGGGAGGGCACAGAGGAGGGCCACAAAGACACATCCTGCCGCTTCCACAGAGCTGGTCTCCAAAGACACCCCCTCTGGGGATGAGCCTCGGGAAAGGTCATCCCCCAGCCCCTCCTGGAGGTGCAGATGCAAGGAATGCCCAGTCCTTCACCCAGAACCAGCCCAGTCAGCCAGCTCTGAAGTCCCTGCGTCCCTCCCTTCCCAAGACTCACCGACATTAATTTTCACTCCCGAGACCCAGGCGCCCTTCCCTTGTGTGTGCAGCATGAAAAGTGAAAACCCCCAGGCCCCTGGGCCAGAGTGGAGAAAGGATCAGGCCCTGCTCAGACATCCTGAGTGCTTGTGTCTGCACAGACGCGATGGCCAAGGGGCATGTGTGCCCATGTGCGTGTGCGCGTGTGCATTTTGGGCAGAGGCAAGGGGAAGCAATATTTATCCACCTACCTTCTCACCGTGAAGGGGGCACCCAGGTGCCTTTCATGTCCACAGAACGGAGGTCAACACCGGAGTGAGGGAGGTCACAATCGAAATGGGTTTGAGGGCCAAATTATCGTCCCTTCCAGACGTTGGTTTGCAGTGCAGAACCAATTTGAAAATGTGGGCTGATCAGCAGTCTCGCCCGAGGAGAGACCAGGGCGGAGTAAAGGGATGTAATAAATCAAGGCTCAGTTGCCCTGAGTGGGGAGCCCTGACTGCACCGGCCGGCGGCTGTGAGGCAGGATTGAGACGCATTGGCAGAGCTGTGACGGTGACCCCCAGACTGAAATAATTGGGGTTGGGGGAGGTGCACGGTGGGTCAGACAGCGGGGCACGGGAAGAATATAGCGGGGGAGAGTGTTTTCCAAAGACCTGCCTAGACAATGACAGGCTTCGGTCCGAGCAATTATCTGCCATGTTCATACGTGCTAAACTCTCACTTAGAGGAGAAACACGCGCTCCCACAAATGCACAGGCACAAAAGGAAAGAAAACCATTCTTGAGGAAAACGAAGTCCTGTCTCGCAAAAACAATAGACCCCAGAGGGAAAGGTGATGGAAAGTTAAGGAACTTCATTTCAAGGCCAACAGTGCCCTCTCGAGGTGACAGTGTGAGATGCAAGCGAAGTTGAACAAAAGAAGTTCGGGGCAAACCAGCGCTGGAGGCGGCCCTTGGCTTTGGATTTGCCTGGAGACTGTTTGGGTTCGAGGCGAAGGGAATGGCGAGGTCAGTCCCAACCATGCCCTGCTTCTGAATGGGCATCCTTGGTCCTGTCGTTCTCCAGTGCCCCAGTCACTGCAGGGAGACGTTGTGAAAAACAGTGGCAAGGGGCATGTTGTTGGAGCAAATTTCAGTGGCCCTGTGTGTGGCAGGAGAAATGCAAAGACCTATTTTGCAGCCTGTTTCTTGAGGAATGAGATCTCGCCTCTCTCCATAAGCCTCCTCCAGAAGACATCGGAAATTCAGAATTTACAGCGACCCCCTTGGGTCCCTTCACAGACCCACAAGCCACCCTAAGCCCTTTTGTGAGTCCTAGTCACAGTCCCTTATTTCCCGGACACTGTCGTCGTGCCCCACCGATCCCCGCGGCGGGAAGAGTAGGTGACATAAGGCAGAGAGGGTGTCCAGCAGGGTGGGGGGGCAGAGAGGGTGCTCAACAAAAAATGAATCACCCGCTCCTTCCCTTCCCATTCACCACTGGTAACAGCTCCCTTCTCCATCCCCTTCCTCTCCAGTCCACACTGCACACCGAATACCACCAGGCGACGTCCTGGATCACGATTCCACCCTCATCATCTGGGATCCATCCAGAGCCCTCAGGCATTCGGCGCCCTCCTCAATCCATGCCCGATTTATCTGCACACCTCGTGTCTCACGTCTGCCCAGCGCCAACTGACAGCCTGCCCATCTACTTGCCACCCCCAGATACACCACGTATGCCTTTCCCTTGGAGCCCCCCTTTTAGGAAAGCCACTTGCCCACACCCTTCCCACTGCTCTCCACTATCCAAATCCTGCCTGTCCTTCTGGGTCAAACTTGAGTCTGCCTCCTCTACGGAGCCTTCTTCTTCTTAATCCACGGTGACCTCTGACCCTTGGTGCACAGTGTATCTATTTTTTGACCCTTAATAATATTAAAATAAATACTACAAACCTATTAGGAATGACGCATGGCTGCAAGCATTGACATGGAAAAGACATCTCTGATACACCAGTGCCTTAAAGCAATAAAAATGGTATGCATTTTCTGAGTCATTCTATAAACAATTGCAACAAAAGTAAGCGTGTATATGTACATACTTACATATATGTGCATATATATGAATGCATGGGGATAACAGGAAACTTTTTAGTCTTTTTGTATAACCTGTGTTTGAGTTTTTTCCAACTTAGCATTGCATACATTTTTTTTATTTTAAAAAACATTTTCAAATAACATACATTCATGGAACACCTGCTGTGTGCCAAGCCCTGACCGAGGTGCTGGGAATTCTCAAAAGTGGTCCTTGCTTCTGTCGGAGTAGGTGCTCTATGGGGAGAGAAAGCAGCAGGATGCTGAGGTGGGGATACGCTAAGTGTCCATGAGAACTTGAGAGACGCAAAGCCCAGGGAGACTGGGAGCTGTAAGGGACACCAATGGGGGTTGGAGATCACACTAGGGCCGTGAGGGGAAAGATGAGTGGACGCCTACCCAGTGAAGAAGAAAGATTCAGACATTCTTGAGGGAGAAGCGTATGCAAAGCCAGTAGCGGTCAAGTGCTCGCCTTGTTTGGGGAGTGGGAAGTGAGTGTGTGTGGCCAGGGGAGCACACAGCGTGCAGAAGCAGAAGATAAAATAAATACTGCAAACCTCTTAGGAATGATGCATAGTCTGACCCTATGCTTCCTGGTATTCTTTGTCTCATCCCGTCTATCCTGATTTCTCTGTCTGTGGCGCACATCTTGGCCCTCCACCCCCTTAGGGAGATCAGGACTCTCTGGGGGACCACCAGAGGCAGCTGGGAGCTCGTCCCAGACAGAGTGCTGTCATTGACTCAAACACGTTACCCATAATTCTTAGGAGACCAAACCGTGTCTCTCTCTCGGGGCCAGGGTTGCAGCCCTGGCCCTAGAACATGGCATCTCATTTCTCAGAATTACTGCTTGAGTGATCAGCAGAACTGACTTCACTACATCCACCCCTCCTCCCCTCTTCCCCCCCCCAGGCTTCTCCTCTCCCCCCCCCCCCACCGCATCCCCCTGGGCCACCTTTTGTGCGCCCGCTGGCTGGCGAGGGGGCTGCTTGGCCCGGAGAGCACCTGCCTGGCTCCCCGTGATAACACCTCGAGCAGGAGGAAAAGAAAGCGGGTTTTCTGTTGGCAGTGTGTGCAGCCGGCTGAGCTGTTCGGCGCGGTCTCTGCAGCTGTGCAGCCACGATGCTCTCTGCAAGCCAAAAAACCAACGAAAACAAAAACACAACCTGGGAACGCTATAATCCACACAGGCTGCAATCTGGTTGACCACGTCAGCGCTCGCTGGCCGCTCCCTGCCAAGGACAGCTCTGAGAGGGAGGGAGCCGAGCTACAAACAGGAGCCCCCCAAAAAAGTTGCAACTCCCACTGTGCGGAAAAACAGGGACAGATTCTGCCACATGTGGTGCCACTTGGCTGAGCTTCCCCATCGCTCAGATGAATTCCACGGCAAATCTTCTCAATGGATGGAAGGGAAGCAGAAGCGCGCTTTCACCGTCCAGGCGCGAGCAGGTGACGGTGCAAGCCGGTGGGGCGAAGGGGCAAGGGGGCTGCAAGGGTGGAGCCATTCCAGGCAAGACAGATTTAAATGAAAAACAGAACCACCCCCAGGCTGATGCGGTCAGAGGAAGACACCTGCCCAACCCGGAGTTCTTCCTGCCCCTCCAAACGCCTGAGCTTCCGACAGCTTCGGTGTGAGCCAGGCAGGCATGTGTGTGCCCTCCCCCTCCTTCCTGTGGGCCCCTGCTACCCATGGGCTTCAGACTGCCCAGGACAAGGGGGGGACGGGGGGGGGGCTCTGACCATGCCCTCTCCCTTGCTGAGTTTTTAAAGGCATGTCGAGAACACTAGACGTGGAACCCCAGCTTTCAGTGATTAAATCAGCCTGGCTGCTTATGTCTATTCTTCACTCTGAAAAGTCGGGGCGAGACTGAGTGGCAATAAGGTGGTTCCAGGCCAGAAAACTCCAGAAGGTCTCACGGCTCTCCAGAGCCAGAGGCGCCATCCCCAGAGGTCCCAAGGGAAAGTGCACAATGAACCCGTCCAATGCCGCGAATGCTGAGAAGCAGGCTAGCCCTTCTCGCTGATTCCAGCTCCCATCAGGAGGTGCAGAGGGAAAGGGGCTGGGAGGTCTGATGTTTATTTTACTCCTAATTCCTACGTCCCGGTGCCTGATTTCTCCACCCTCCAGAGCCCTGGAGAGAAGAATGGAACAAACAAGCGGACCCTAGGAGCAGAGCTTCTCTGTGGGAAAATGGACAACGAAAGAGCAAATGAGAGAGACAGGGAGAAAGGGGAGCAGGGAACACTGATCAGGGACCTGGACGCTGACCCGGCAGATCAGGCCCCCTTCCTCTCCGCTACACAAATCCATCATTGCTTTGTTTCGTGTTAAGCTTCCCAGGAAACTTTAGATTGCTAGGACTAGAAATTCCACCCCACAGATCACTGGGTGGAACCAATCACTTTTACAAAAGCAAAGACAGTCCCAAATACTGTGGGACTTGCCCAGGGTGGCTCAGCGGGTCAGTGGCACAAAGGCAGCTTCAGTCCGAGTGTTCTCCTGGTGTCTAGAGCTCTACTTTTCACACCACCGTCCCGCCTCGGGTGAGGTCATGTGACAGGTCTCTGGTAAATTTGGTTACTTTCATGTCCCCCCAAGAACAAGGCGTCCACTTCACATTTCAGAAAGAGAGCATCTTAAATATCCATGAACGTTAAATAGCTTTACATGGCTTTGATACCGCAGATGGATTCTGGAATAAATTATCAAAGTTTGGTTAAATGGCTTCTCTCCTCTGTTGGGGCTCAAATGGGGACAAGTATTAATTAGAGAAAGATGCAGTTTTTTATGGATGTGCACCCAAGCTCCCCAGGCACTTCTACAACAAAAATTCATATTGCTATTATTATATTATCATTTGGAAGTTCAAAAAAATTAGGCCACTGGTTCCAAACAGACCTTAGGGGGGTCTGATCTCCCAGCAGGTGTGTGGGTTGGCGGCATTTTGCAGAAAGGATGGAGGGGGCAGAGGCCTGGTGGGAAACGTGGGTCTCCCAAGCCTAGAGTTCTAGAAGGTTTCACTCCGCCTTTAGCAAAACAAACAAATCCTCATCTTGTTCCAACTGAGCGGCTAAGTGGGTAAAATTTACATGTAAGGACAGGAAAAAAAGGGGCCACGCAGCAGGGCGTCCCTTCATCTGCTCTGAAACCAGATCCTAGTTTGTGATTTTCCTCCTCTAGTACAGATCAGAGCCTCATAGAAACAAGCCACTGTTGCGGTATTTGGCTAACATGTTATCTTTCAAACTCAGAGATCTTGATACAAGTGGGTGGGTAGGTTAGGCAAATAAAATGGTGTAGAGATTTGTGATGTTCTTCTGAAAAGAAAAAAGAAAAAAACCTTTTGAAACTATAGCCCTTTTCCTGATTTTTAATTTTTTAAAGATTCTATTTATTTATTTAGAGAGCGTGCATGTGTGCGTGTGTGAGTAGGAGGAGGGACAGGGGGAGAAGGAGAGAGATAATCCCAAGCAGACTCAGGGCTCAGCTGTGCAGAGCCGGATGTGGGGCCCAATCCCATGACCCTGAGACCACCACCTGAGCCGAAATCAAGATTTGGATACTCAACCAACTGAGCCACCCAGGTACCCTAATTTTTAAATTTTTAATTGGAGCAGAGTTGACATAAAATATTATACCAGTTTCAGGTGTACAACATAGTGATTGGACAATTCCATATACTATGAAATGTTCACCACGATAAGTGTAGTTACCACCTGTCGCCATACAACATTATTACCCTATTATTGACTCTGTTGTCTGTGCTGTGCTTTCCATTCCTCTGATTTCGTGTAACACTGGGATTTGTACCTTTTGATCCCCTTCACCTGTTTTGCCCATTCCCCCACTCTCCTCCCCTCTTGCACCCACCAGTTTGTTCTCTGTATTTAAGAGTCTGGACCTTTGCTTTATTTTTTAGATTCTGCACATAAGTGAAATCATATGGCATTTCTTTCTCTGTCTGACATATTTTACTTAGCACAATAACCTCCAGGTCCATCCTGTTGTCACAAATGGCAAGAGTTCTTTTCTTACGGCTTTTTGCTTTTTTTATGGCTGAGCAGTAGCCCATTGCATATATTTACCACATTTTCGTTATCCATTTATTATGGATGGACACTTACGTTGCTTCCATATGTTGGTTGTTGGAAACAAGGCTGCGATAAACATAGAGGTACATATCTCTTTCCAAATTAGTGTTTTCATTTTCTTGGGGGAAACACCCAGAACAGGAATTACTAGATTGTATGATATTTCTATTTTTAATTTTTTGAAAAATCTCCATACTGTTTTCCATAGTGGCTGCACCATATACATTCGCACCAACGGTGCACAAGGGTTCCTATTTCTCTACATCCTCATAAATACTTGTTATTTCCTGTCCTTTTGATACTAGCCAATCTGACAGGTGTGAGGTGATAGCTCATTGTGGTTTTGATTTGCATTTCTCTGGTGATGAGTGAACGTGCAGTGTTTAAATGGCCAGAGGCAATACAGTGGGTTCTGCTGGGAACTTTTGGTTGACTTGTTGGGTTCTTCCAACAAGGATGTCCCCAGGGGAGTATGGACCCTGGGATGATCACCAGGAGGGTGAAGAGCAGGGTGAAAATTACTCTAACACCTTTCACTCTTTTTGCAACCTCATCTCAAACATTCAGATAACTCCAGGAAAAACTGAGGTCTAGACGACCTTGCAGAGTGAAGAGTCCAAAGAACGCTATACTCTCAAAGAGTGGAAAATTAAGATGCAAATGTCATACCAACTTGATCTCAGGGACTGGTGGAATGATTTATTTATTCATTCAGCAAATACCTATGAGCACCTACTGAGGATGAGGCAATCATTGGGAATATAGTGGTAAACAAACCTAGTGGGCTTACTGCCTAGTGGGGGAAACAAACAATATAGAATAAACACAAAAATAAGTGTATTCGGGTAAGCCAGACCTAGCTGTGATTAAACCCACAAACATCAAATTTCCAGCAGCTCGGCGTGAAGGTTTGAAGTTCAATGTCCATCAGACCCCCCTTCTCCATCTTGCAGCTGCAGTCTCTGGACATGTGGCCTCCAAACCACTGAAGAAGGACGAGAGATAATTGAGGGAGGCAGGGGATGCCGGGCCCAGGAGTAAGCGCCTTACATCCCCTCTGCCTACATCACATTGGACAAAAGCCAAGCCCTGGCCACCTCCCAGCTCCTAGAGAAGCTAGGAGATGTGGGCGAGCACATGGATATTTGTTGGGTACTAATAGTCTCTGACACATTTGAATACCGATTCCGATACAGTTGGACCATACCTCATCCAAGAAGAGACAGGGGGGCGCAGTTGGTTGGGCATCCGACTCTTGGTTTCGGCTCAGGTCATGATCTCAGGGTGGTGGGACTGAGCCCCACGTCGGGCTCTGCACTCAGCACAGAGTCTGCTCAAGATTCTCTCTCTCTCTCTCTCTCTCTCTCCCTCTGCTCGTCCCCCACTTCAAAAAATAAATAAAATAAATCTTTAAAAAAATAAAAATCAAAAAATAATAAATAAAAATTTTAAAATTAAAAAAATAAAAATGCAGGAATAACATTTGCCTTTCAGTGGTGCTGTGAGGATGAAAGGTCATGCATGTGAAGGTCCCAGCACTTTGCTAAGTAAACCCTTAAAAATAGCGGGATTACCCGGTACCTTTCTCTCTATTCTCTATCTACTGTTAAAGCAATGCTTTCTGCTTCCTTATTTCTGTGTGTCTCTCTTATTCTACCTTTGGCAAACTTCAGTTCTATCTGGTTTTTTAATTCACTAAGGAGATGCCTCTGACTGGGTTAGTTATGCGGTATAAAGCAACCCTCCTGCTGAGAGTTTCTTTGCCAGGATACGGGAAAGTTTACAGGCTGGTCAATGACTGTTTTTGATCCCTATCCAATCAGCTGTGACCTTCATGTCAGAGAGACATAGCCCCAAACTCAGGGGCCTATGTGTAAGGAACTGCCTACAGCTCTTCTTGCATAAAGGGGTGATGTAACCAGCAGGAAATGAGTTGGTGCCCAGTAAATATTGGCTGAAAAAAATAAATGTGGCAATCCTTCCCCAAGCTCACCACCATTGCCGAAGTACCCAGGGAGAACAGAGTAGTGCTTCTCGAACGTTAATGGGCGTAGCACTTATCTGTGGATCCCATGAAAACCTCAGATTCCCAGCCATCAATTCTAGAGTGGGACTTGCATTTCTAACAAGCTCCAGGAGAGGCTGTCACTGCTGCTTCATGGCCCACTCTTTGGGAAGCCAGGTAGTGGAGAACCAAATCATCGATTCCTCTCCACGTCCTTCCCCGATGATCTTCTGTGATAGCAGCCAGCATAGGTGGTGCATTGCTTCTATTGCCAACTTCTCTTTTAGGGAGATCGAGAGGACATCGTACCAAGTGAAATATTGTTCATGGTTTCAGGAGGGACAATGAGAGAGGGTGAGACAGAGCACCGGGTCACCTTGCCTCACATCGACAACTTACTGTGTAACCAGACTGTTCTTCTCTCTTCGACTAGGAGCTCTTTAAACGCAAGGACCTCACTTAGTGATTTTATATGCCCATGATCTTTATAGTGCTTGGGACATACACAGTACATTTTCAACATATTTGTTGAGCAGAAATGGATTTCTCTTTGGTACATCTTAAAATGTCTAGTGTATACAGCAGGTGCTCAATGAAAGCTTGTTGGATGAATTCATAAGGATGAGGAGAAGTAATGCGGAGGGCCTGTGTAGAGGAAAATATTATTTCTCACCAAAATCATCTCAGCAAGACCTTCTCTTAGGGCTCGATGGGTACTAAAGGAAATAACACTGATGTTAGACCAAGTCCTTGGAAATGAGTAAGCCTCAGCTGACGATCCAAATTGGTTTGGGTACCATCTGGTGCTATGACTGAAGCATTTTTCATGCTCTCTAATAAAGAACTCAGACCGGCTTTGGGGAGAACGGGGGTCAGCCCGGTGACTTCCCCGGTCGAGCACCAAAGCAGCCGGGCGGGGACTGCAGAGGGAGCTGACCTGGGTTGCCGTTCCCTCCTCCCTCCCCACAAGGAAACAAGGGAAGGCTCTGGGGAAGAGCCGGAGGGCCCCTGCTTTGTGAGGAGCCCACCAGGGAGTACCTGACCACGAGGCTGGAGCGATGAAAGGCTCCTTTCTCTGCGCCTGGCTCGCGAGAGAAGCTCCGTGGCTCGAATCCACCAGCTCCGCACAATCTCCAACAGCAGAGCAGCTCGGGACCTGCAGACGGGCAAGGGGACAAGCGAAGGAGAAACGCTGCCAGCAGCGGGAACAAAAGCTCGCTCGCATTGCTGGGGTTGCAGGGGAGGTAGCCTAGGAGTTTTGCTTTCATGAAGGAAATAAAAAAAAAAAAGCATTCGGAGTGTGGGATGGAGAGGACAGAAAAGAATTTTTATTCTTCATGAGGAACTCGGGGAACCTGGATCGTGGCACCAGAAGCGTGTTGACAGAGCCCATGAATTTCAAAAAACAAGATGGTCAATGTGCACGTTCCCCATTCCTCAAGCAAGCTTCCTGTGCCCCTCTTTACAATCGGACCCCCAAGGAAATTCTCAGAAGGGCTGTTCGAGGGTGTTTTTAGTCCCTCTTATTCCTTTTTGCTTTGTTTCCTCTCTTTTCTTTTTTTTTTAAGATTTTATTTATTTATTTGATAGAGAGAGAGAGATCACAAGTAGGCAGAGAGGCAGGCAGAGAGTAAGAGGGGGAAGCAGGCTCCCTGCTGAGCGGAGAGCCCAATGCGGGGCTCGATTCCAGGACCCTGAGATCACGACCTGAGCCGAAGGCAGAGGCTTTAACCCACTGAGCCCCCCAGGCGCCCCTGTTTCCCCTCTTTTCTCCCCTTCGGCTGTCTGTCTGGAGGGGGCGAAGGCAGGGCGGTGCCTCGTGACAAAGAGCTTGGCGAAGAACGGATCCGAAAATTATTCTCCAGCTTTACTTGGTACTTCAAACTATATTTGGAGATGTGGCCCTAACGAGTAATACCTAATCATAACTAACATTTTTTTTTATCACTCACCACGTGACAGGAACCACTCTTAGTCCTTTACCTACGTCAATTAGATTCATCACACAATCGACTCCTCGTGGGGAGGGACCCTAATAATCACCGACACTTTAAAGACGAGCAGTCGTAAAACAAGAAGGTCAAGGAACTGTGGCAACTCTCTGTCACTCAGAGAATAAAGCGTGAGGCCGGGGCTCAAAGCCAGCAGGTCTGGCTCCAGAGCCGGCCTGTGACACTGAGCCAGGGGTCCACCAAGACGGGGACATCACCACTGGCCTGTCACCACGGTGACTCCTTGCCGGGCAACCGTCTCCGACAATTGCTCGCCTCCTTCTGGCTTTGGTTTTGTCTCTGGGCGCCACCTCTTGGTCACCCGCTTCTGTTTCAGGCACGGGAGACAGTTCTCAGGCAAATGAGGCTCCAGGGACAGTGCCCCCAACGGCCCGGTTCTGGAGCCAAGTTCCTGTGCTCTGGGCGGGGAGGGGACGCTCTCAGTTCTCTGGTTCTTGCAACTACGCCCTTCGCCTCTCCTTCAGCGCGCTGTCCTCTTCTCTTCCTCATAACGCTCGGCGCCTACTTCCTGCACCGGATTTAGACACTTCATCCTGGTGATTTCAGTGCCTTAAACCTGTCTTATTAATCTCACACCGCCAGCACACCCAAAAGCTGAGACCGCGCATAGACCTCATCTGTATTTCCCCCCACAGTGAAGCAGAGCTGTGGAATGAACCAACACGTAAGCGAATTACCTTTTCTTTTCCTTTCTTCTTATTCTTCTGACCCCTGCAAGTCACAAGTAAACTTTAGGCGGCTAAGAAGTGCTGGGATCGGTGGTGGCAAGTAGATCGTGAAAACAGGAGAAACCGAGGGGTGGCTCCGGGGCTGACTCCACTCCTGATTTCCTGCTGAGACGTCTCCCCAGACGACCTAGTCTCAGAGCACTGACCTCAAGGGCCCGCTAAGGGCGGATGGGCTATTCCAGATTTTCAGAAGTCAAAATGTCACATTTAGCGGGGAGGGAAAAGGAGAGCCCTTTGAAACAACACTTCTGGACCAATATGCCAACTTAGATACTCATGAAAACCAAAGCAAGTGGAAACAGAGAAGCTTATCTGCTAAAATGAGTTTTTTAAAGACCACGGGTTGTCTTTCTCCAGGTGTCCAACACAGAAGCTGGACGTTAGAGGATGCCACAGCGCGCCTGCCGGCTCAGATCTGCTGTTGGAACTCCAAGAACCGGGAGATAAACTTGTCATTCTCCCTCTCTCTTCCAACTAGCCCCCTACTTAATCCATGTTCCACCTTTCTTTGTACTGGGCACCGTCTCCCCAGCAAAGTGTGGTACAAGGAACACAGGTTCCGGACTCAAACAGTCTTTGATCCAAAGCCTGTTTCCATCACTTCTTAACTAGGAATCTCGGACACATTGTTTAATTTTGCTGATTTGTCTTGACGATGAAGTGAGGCACTGTGGAGAAGTACTTAGTAGAGCTTCTGGCTTATGTAATTTTGAGCACCACTGACCATGTTCTCCACTTTTCTTCTAGCTCCTTCCATTTTCTTCCCCATGTTTTTACCTTTTTAGACCTTCTGCTTGATAGTCTTTGCAATTTCTCCTTAACTACTTACAACTCTTCTTCACAATTTTTTTTCCCTAAATTCCAGCTCCAAGTTAAAAAAAAAAAAAAAAAAAAAACAGAGAAGTTGTAACAGTATTCATCCTGGAAATGATAAATGGAAAAGCGCTGCCAATGAGCCATGGCCTGAGAAGGAATAACATGTCACTGAGATTCTGCAAAGTCTGGAGGCACCAGCTGGGAGGAACACCTGTGAAGGAATAAGCCAGTGTCTCCTTCATTCAGAAGACACCTTAGCCTCAGGGATTGGAGCGGCCGTGAGCCATTTGTAGGGATGGGCTCTGATGCAGTGCCATGTATGGGAGAAGAAGGGGAAACAACCTCCTGAACTCAAGAGAGAGGACTTGGAGTCTCTAATTGAATATGTGTGTCTCGAAGCCTTTGTTTCTTTGGACAACGTTCAGGCTCCTCTAAGACCCCTCTGCTTGGTTGGCCTCTTGGTGGGTGTGGAGCCAGAAGACACAACCAAGCCAAAGCCTGGGAAAAGGAAGGGGTTTGACTTTCAGCAAGTAAGGAGAACACTGGGGATCTTTCCCAAAGCAGTGTCTCCCTGAGCTACACAACTGGGCAAGTTTTAAGCTAAGGGTTCATGCATATTCATGAAGGGGCTCGAGCAGTGAGGAATACAGCATGAACTTGGGGGGAAAGTCATCTTAAAGTGAGTCCAGGTCGAAGTCACGAGGGCCAGCAAGGGTCGGCATCGCCAGGCCTCTGGCTCTGGTTTGGTGTCTGAGTGCACGGAGGCGCTTAGATCCTGCAAAGATATATCAAGAATGAGCATCGGGTGAATCTTGATGTTGACTCAGCACTGGGAGTTGTTTTTTTTTTTGTTTTTTTTTTTTGTTTTTTTTTTAAGATTTTTATTTATTTGACAGAGAAGAGAGAGATCACAAGTAAGCAGAGAGAGAGGGGGAAGCAGGCTCCCCGCTGAGCAGAGAGAGCCCGATGCGGGGCTCGATCCCAGGACCCTGAGATCATGACCTGAGCCAAAGGCAGAGGCTTTAACGCACTGAGCCACCCAAGCGCCCCAGCACTGGGAGTTTTATCACAGATTTATTGTCCCTGATATGAGTAGGCTGTCTCCTGGCCTGATAGTGGCTGTTTGCTCTTACATTCTTTCCCAAGGTGGCCAGGGGCCTAAAATGACTTTTCTTGTGTCAAGAAAGCTCTGTTTTGGGTGCCTGGGGGGCTCAGTCGGTGAAGCGTCTGCCTTCAGCTCAGGTCACGATCCCAGGGTCCTGGGATCGAGTCCAGCATCGAGCTCCCTGCTCAGCATGGAGTCTGCTTCTCCCTCTATCCTTCCCCCTGCTCGTGATCTCTCTCTCTCAAATAAATAAAATATTAAAAATAAAATTTAAAAAAAAGCTGTATTTTGTCTTTCTTTTTCTGAGGACCCCTCGTTCTGCTTATACCATGAAGGCTCGTGGCTAATTTCATAGCTTCTGCCCTCTAGAGTCTTATAGCCATGAATATTCTTCAGGTAGGCCTCCTGAGAACGTATTTATGCCACCAGAAAGTACGTGTTTACTTTTGCTGCATTGTAGTAACAGGAAAAAGAATGACGAGAAGAGGGGCGCCTGGGTGGCTCAGTGGGTTAAAGCCTCTGCCTTCGGCTCTGGTCATGATCTCAGGGTCCTGGGATCAAGCCCCACATCAGGCTCTCTGCTCAGCAGGGAGCCTGCTTCCCCCTCTCTCTCTGCCTGCCTCTGCCTACTTGTGATCTCTCTCTCTATGTCAAATAAATAAATAAAATCTTAAAAAAAATAAAATAAAATAGAAAAGAATGACGAGAAGAAAAGATGGTATTGGGCAAACAAGCTAATAGGAATGATGCTTGAGGCCTGGCTTCATGAAGCACTCAATTCAATTGTCTGCGTCTCTATGTTTTCAGCATGAGGAACAGAAATGCCACCCATAACGTATATGATAGAAAATCTGTGATCACAGAAGGCTAGCTCATAACGGAGTTTCCAAAGAAGCAAAGCTCAGTCATATCTGGGTGGAGAAAACAGCCAGCAGGGAAAGCTTTATGGAGAAGGTAGTTTTTGGGTTAGACCTTAAGGGATGACCAGCATTTGCCAGGTGCACGTGGGAAGGAGGGCAATCCAGGTCCGAGTTCCACAGAAGCCACGCCCAGGAGGGCGTGTGCAGGATATATTTTTAAAAGAGTGAACAGTTCAACGTGGGAGGAGTGTGGAGAATATTTAAGGAAATAATAACTATAAGGATAGAAAAAGCCAGAGGAAGGGAGCAGGGGACGATGTATTTCAGTTTAAGGAATTTCGACAGTGGGAAGCTGGAGAGCTGCCAAGGTGTTGAAGACAAGCTTGTGCCTGCCTTCTCATGGGAGCTGGTCTTCAGAGTGTATATCCGATCACTACTGGCCTTACGTGAACATTGAGCATTCTGCCTTTCCCGCTGAGATCTTTCGCTTCTCCCCTCCATTTATCGGTGACTGGGCGAAAGATAGCAAAGTGGCAAGGGAATTCAGAGATCATCTGGTTCATGCTCCCATTTTATGGATAGGAAAACTGAGTCTCAGAGAGTTCTCAAGGCCAGTCAGTCCAAGGAGGTCACATATCTCAACCCACCTCCAGGGGCTTTTCCCACCTCTAGAGGCTGCTGCTTGTGGCAAAATGACTCCCTGCTTTTCTCTCTCTGCACTCCAGGGCTAGTTTCCTCATTAGCATTGTTAATGTAGTTTGGAAACGTGCCTGTTCTGCAGCAGAGTAATGGCTTTGCTAAGCAGCAGCTTCCTTTAAACCACTTTCCCCGTAAAGAGCAAAGAAGACTGCTTGGCTCTCCTCCAAGAAGTCTTGGAATGTTTAAGCCGATGGGCTACCCAGAGAAAATGCGAAGTCAGCACAATATGGCTACCAAAGTAGGGAAGAGTGGAGAGGGAGTGACCTCCTAATAAAACACTGATAATTGGGTGGAACCGTCCTCTGCAGAAGTCTTTGGAAATAGATAGGTGATGTCAATCTATGCTTCCTGGAGGTAGGTCAGAGGTTAACCGACTCAAGGGCGGGAAAATGGAAGTCGTGGCTTCTGTGACTTCACGTCCCCAAATATGTTTCTGTGATAGGAGCTCTTGTATTGTGATTAATCCAAATCTTAAAGGTAAAATGTATAAGCATCTCAAAATGATTAAGCTCGTATGTAAAACTGTATTTCATAGTAACTAAATAGCATATTGTAGGAAATGTGTGTATTCATTTTCAGTTGCTGTGTAACAAATTACCGCAAACTTTGTGGCCTCAAACAACACGCAATAATTATCTTACGGTTCCATGGGTCAGACCTGGGTCTGGCACAGTTGGGTTCTCTGCTCAGTGTTTCACACACTGAAATCAAGATGTCGGCAGAGTGACATTCTTGTCTGGAGCTCAGGATTCTGTTCCAAGCACATCGAGGGGGTTAGCAGAATTCAGTACAGTTGTAGGACTGAGGTCCCTGCTTGCCTGATGGCTGTCAGCTGGGGACCTCTGCTCTCAGACACTGCCCTCAGGTCAGAGCCCTGTGGTCCCTTCTATCATCTGTTTATAATGAGGCTCATCTAAGGGCTCACCATTGTAGATAATCTTTCATTTGCTGAACTCAAATTTAATGATATCTATACAATTCCTTTTGCCATGTAATATAGCGTAATTATGCGAGTGCTCTGCCATCATAACTTACAGATCCCATTGACACTCACAAGGAGGGGATTATAGAGAGAGCAGGTACACAGGGTGGGGGTGTGGATCAGGAATCTTGGGGGTCCTCTTAGAATTCTGCCTAACTCGATACGTACACGTGTATCCTCTCTTCCCTTCCAGTCTGCAAGCTTTTTCAGGACAGGGATCAGAGTTTAAATTGTTGGTTGTATTAATGAAAGAAAGAATTAATTGAAATTACTTTTCCCAATCTCTTAAATGTCTTTAGTTTAGATCTGGTTATGTGGAGACTTTGTCACCAATTATTATTACGCATCGATTTCCCTAAATAGCTGGAAGTTTATATTGACAAAGGCTTGTCAATGTAACTGGCACTTTTAGGGACCCAATTTTCATAAAATCTGTGTAATGACTAATTCCTTTTCAGAGTTTGCTTATTCATCAGCAAGTATTTATAGGAAACCAATCATGTATGTACTGAGTAACACACTGGACTATATGGAACACGAAACAGAAGAGTACCAGACATCCTCTTTTTTCTAAAAGAGCTTACAGCATAGTAGGGAAGATAGCTCAAATAATATTAAAAAACTCAAAACAGCACAGTTTATATGACTAAACTGAATGGTACTATATACACGGCAAAAAGTTACAGAAGTGGGTAATCAAGATGGCCTGATGCAGGAAGACAAGTTTCTAAATTATATCAGTTCTCAAAAGCCAGGCAGAGATTAGATTTGTTGGGTTAGACAAGCCAGCTGTTGCAGGTTTCGAACGACAGAAAGTAACGAGAGCTGTACAGAAGGAAGAAGAGTATGAAAAGTGTTCGCAATGTGGATTGAGGGGGGTTGGGCTGTAGTTGTGGAGATCACCTTGCAATCTAACATAGTAATTCGGAAGTGAGGTGGTTAGAGCCTGGACCATGTGGCAGAGCTACGACTAGATGGATGGTGTAACGAGATATACTTGAAATGAGAATATAGCAGAATTTGGTTTGACCTGAGTTTGTAGATAAAACAAAAACTGCTGGCTGCACCTCAAAACCCATTTCCTTTTTTTCTTCCTTGGCAAATCACTGGACTACATTTCCCAGCTTCCCTGGCAGGGAGGTGTGGCCACGACGCTGAGTCCTGGCCAATGGAGAGGGCAAAGATCATGCAGTCCTGCCCTATCCTCGAAATCCCCTGCAGACAATCCTGCATTCCTCTCTTCCCTTCTACCTGGGTGGGTTGGAGTCCATGCTGGGATTCCCAAAACGGCGCTGTGGAGAAGGACCACCCTGCACACCCGTTCTCCTACACTGTGCTGTTATGTAAAGAGAAAACTTCAACAGAGTTTGAATCGCTTTACATTTTTTTGTCTATTTATTTTAGAAATCAGACTAACCATTGTCTTAGAAATAGTGGCATCACCAACAGTACTACTGTGAGTTGCACAGGGGATGTTCATTTGGGGGCTTTAGAAAAATACCAAGAGAGTAGAGAGTCCATTAGGCAGCTGGTGGTACAGCAGGATCGAAGCTTAAGAGCAAGGACTCCGAAGGAAATAGATTTGTCCCTTGAAAGTAAAGTTTGTTAGCAGCACAGAACAGAAGAATTCTCAGATGAAGGGAGTGTAAGAAAACTGGAGTGGGGGTGGAGGACTGGGTCTTTCATCTGTTTTACTTTGTCATCACTATGTCTTAACTTTAACTGCAAAATATTAACTGTTGTCTACGTGAGATCAAACCATCTCTGATTTTTTTTCCATGAAATTGTTCAAATTATCTGGCTTTTGTTGGTATTATGTGGGCACAACCTCAGGGGCTGCCGCACAAACCAAAAGAAATATCTAAATCCTAATTTTGAACTTGAGGTTTGTTCGATAGTAATCATTCTATGAAAGGAATCGTACATTTTGATTTGTTCACAGAATAAAAGTAAAACCCTAAAAATGGGGATGGTTTGGTTCTGAGCTAAGGAAATAAATACAAGTTATTTTTTGTTGTTGTTAATAATAATAATCACATTTGAGGATAGTCCTTAAAGGAAAAAGAGGTTTAAAGCAATAAAATGGTCTTTAAGTTAAATGTCAATTGCACAGAAATTTCAAAACAAGGATAATTTTGGGTAAAGGGTAAAAAATATGATCATTTCTGTGTCTAACTGGCTGGAAGATATATTATTAATAATTCTCACAAGTGGCTTAAGGAGTAAAGCCTCAGGCAGAGAGGGAAAACATGCCCATCAGTCAGGTAGCTCACAAAAAAACTCGAACACAGCCTTGCAGACACTCAACAAATACACCTTGTCCATCTGATCCTCTTGCCCACTCCCATGGAGACGCCATGTTCCAGGCACGGTGGTCAGCACCACATTTAACTCAACTGTGTGGGAAACGAAACTGCAGAAGGATGTGATTTGCTTAAGTTCACATCTACATGATACCAAAACCATGCATCACTGCAATCAATCCAGTCAAATCAATCAGTCAAGAAACAAATAAGTCAGATTTATTATTTAAGTGCTGACAAATCTAGTGAATTATCTGAACGGTTCAATCTCCTTCGGTGATCTTTCCCACCGTAGAAAGGCAGACGTCCTAGATGCAAGAGGACTTCACTTATTTTCTTTATCATGCAAAGCACCACTGTTCTCTCCTCCCCTTTTTTTATACAGTGTCACTTTTCCCAACTTTCAAGTAGACAAAATAACAGTGATGGAAATGACTCAGTGATCTTTTTAATTTCTCAGGCTCTTTCAACCTCCGTAGACCGACTTTAATGCAAATCAAACTTGGGTGGATTATACATTACCTACTGAAAAATAGTTTCAATTAGAAATTTAATTACGCTGTCTTGAGGAAATGGAAACGACATTTTCTTTGAATTTTATACATTATGGAAACCTCCAAAGTGCTATAAATCTGCTAATTGATTTCTGTACCTGTAATGTTTGATTAGGTGTATTTTATTGTCTTCTTGGTTTTAATTAACCCTGGGCTTGTCAAAATGCTTCCAGCGACAAAGAATATATGATGAAGTGTGATAAACTCTATTAACAGAGGCTGACTTTTGTCAGTAATTGCTCTCATGCACAAGAGTTATTAGAAATTAGCACACAGAAAAAAAAAGAAACTGTACTTTTGGTAACAACTTTTATTGGCAGCCATAAATCTGGGGATTGCCCCCTATGTGCTGGTGATAAGCAAATGTGAGTGACCACAGGGTCCTAGAGAAGATCAATCACTCACTAGATGTCATATAAATATTAAGAATGACAAAATAGAAAGAATTATGAAGTCTGAGTGATAAGAGCCAAAATTATAACATCCCTAACTGTTCAGATTAAGAAACTGGATCCAGAAGGTGAACATAAATGTTAAGTCCAAGCTATAACCACGGCAGGGGACCTAAAGCAGACATTCACTAGGTGCTTGCGCAACTGACGTCAGAATAAATTAATCAATCAGTCGATGAATTTTCCCAGACGATTAGGATAGCTTTTCATTTCCAAATCCTTTTAACCATAATTCCCTAGCAAGGTGGCCAATACAGACCTTTCTGTTGAAAACAGAAAGATGAACTTTTATGTTCCACTAACTACTGTGTCAGGAACAGAAAAGAGGGGAACAACTTGATCCGTTTGTCGAAATATTACAATAACTTTTGTTTTCTTTACAGTCTGATATGGTAGACCCATACCAGCAAAGGCTCTTTGGTTTTAATCTCTAAGATACTGAGAGAAGCACTCCTTCATAAGAATATCTTCCGAAAACTTGTTTTACACTGATATCGTTTTAGAACCCTGAACACCTGGGTGTGTGATATAATTTAATGTAACCAGATGACTTTGCCTATTCAGATTAGACAATTAGCCATGATGCTCTGGGATCTTGGAAGCAATCTCTGGGTTGGTGATCACTGTAGTGGGTATCCTGGTGTTGGTGACACTCTGGAGGTGACTTGTCATGGCAGTATGGCAGCCAGATTACTCTCCTTACTGAATCAAAATTTGCTCTGGTGACATACATGGTAAGACCTCAAAATTCTCAACTAATGGAAATATTACTATAAAGTCAATTAACATTATTGCTATTGCTACTCATTTTTTTAGAAGTATGTCTATTGAGTGTGTTCACCATGGCAGGGCACTATGCTAGGCAACTGAGGAGACACAAAGATGGATTAAAACATGAATTACACTCAAGAACATTATGGATTTTCTTTTACTAGAAGAGTTAAAAGAGACTAGGCAGGAACTAAGGGAACTAATATATGTGAGGTTTTTAGAATAGTGCCTGATAGATTAAAATTCAGTAGAAGTGCTAAGTTTCAAGTATTAGGTATTATTAGGAAGTGATACATATATGTGAGCTAAGTGAGATTATTTCTATATGAAGATATAAAGAAAATTTTGTGGGGAAAATGGCATCGCAGTAAGGCTTTGAAGTATGTTTTCAGCTTTAATAAATACAAATAGTCAGAAAGTATAATTCAGGGGAAAATGCAAAACCTTCTCTTTGGCATGGGCAGAAAAGAATAAATTTTCTGGGTGTCTGTAAGAAAATGGAAGGGAGGAGCTCACATCACGAAGAGGAGAAAGCCCATCTATGCCAGGCTGAAAGGTCTAGAACTTGTCAGGAGAAGTGACACATCCGGTAAGTTCCTGACTATTTGTGATGCACCACAGTGTGCTCTACATCCCAAATTGAGGGTGGCTTTCCCCCAAGAACCCTCCTAGACAGAGCTTGGTCTTCCTGTAGAATGAACCTACAAGAGAAAGAGGAGAGCAAACATGGGGAAGTGGTGTTGGGAGGACCAACTGGTCTCCCCAGGTCCAGAGAAGCTGCAGAAGGATCTGGCATCTAAGTTTAAAGAGCTGAGATATGGGGAGGGCATGACCTGCTGGCCCCTGTACCCCTGACCCATAGCTATTGCCATCACTATTTCAGCTTCATCACAGACACTGACCCCATGTAGAGCACATGGCAGTTGAGCCTGAGCCCAAAGAGCTAACGGAGCAGCGTCCGGAGGAAGAAATAATACAGATAGCCAAAGAGAGGAAGAACAAGGCAACTGCAAGCCCAAAGATCCTACTGGTGAAGAAGTCTTGGAGACAAGGGCAGTGTGAACAAAATAATGATGACGGTAATGTTGTGAGCACTTAAGGAAAGTGAATTACAGCACAGATACTTTCTAGAACTTGAAATACAAGCTCGAATTTTGAAATTCAGTAGATGCAACTCAAGAATTCTATATCCAGCCAAGATAGCACTCATCTATCTATTAAGATAAGAGAACGAAGGGCACCTGGGTGGCTGAGTTAGTTAAGCAGCTGCCTTCTGCTCAGGTCATGATCCCAGGGTCCTGGGCCTGAGCCCCGTGTCAGGCTCCCTGCCTAGCAGGGAGTCTGCTTCTCCTTCTCCCTCTGCCCATATCCCCACCCCTGCTGAAGCTCAATCTCTCTCTCTCTCTCAGTCTCTCAAAATATATATATATAAAATCTTTTTAAAAAATTAAGAGAAGGATATACAATAACTTAGAAAATGCACTATTCACGTATTCTGAGAAAAATAGTAATGGAAACGACTTTAAACAGCAAACAAATCCCAAGGAAGAATTTAAGTTAGGGGAAGATACAAAGGAGAGGAGAAAAAAGCAAGGGATAAACTTGGCAATATGTATAATCGAGTCTAAAAGTATAATGACAGAACGATAGATCAGGAGCAGCCTCACTGTGAGACTAGAATTCCTAGAATAGAAAGCACATCTTGCAAAGAAAAACCTAAATATAGTTTGAAATTAAAGGTATAAAACGACTTCAGCAATACCTAGGGGTTGTAAATCTTGGGGATGGGTGAATGAATTATGAAGATATAACCTACTCGGGAAAGAGAGGAATAGAAAAAACAGTCTAAAGATCTCATTTTTTTGAGGTGGGGGAATCAGCAGATGAACAACGTCTTGGAAGGAAGAAATAGTGGGCATTTTGTTTTCAAAGAAGAGCAAAGAAACACTCTCGACAAATAAGTGTAGGCACTTTTTAAATATTTGTTGAAGCAATAAGTCGTAGGTGTTGCGAAAGAGAAAAGCAGCATGGGTTGAATAGAAAACGATTTTAGAACTTCCAAACCAGAGGAAAAAGTGAATAAATAGTAACTTCATTCAATTAGCATAAAAAATGAAATGCTAAATTAAATAATAAATTAATGGAAAG
Source organism: Potos flavus (assembly GCA_028534135.1). Taxonomy (NCBI): domain Eukaryota; kingdom Metazoa; phylum Chordata; class Mammalia; order Carnivora; family Procyonidae; genus Potos; species Potos flavus. The sequence goes on from CM052893.1 coordinate 53,229,963, forward strand.
ATTAAAACCAAGTATACACATTGTATTCATTGAATGTGAATACACTGAGTTCTCTTATTAAATTACAGGGACTAAGACTTTCTTGGTGAAGAAACAAAGCTCAAATTAGAAAAGCAAACAAACAAGGCTCAGCTATATATTGTTTACAACCTTGTTACTCAAAGTGCGTGGGACCAGAAGCATTAGCACCACCTGGAGCCCGTTAGAAATGCAGAATCCTAGGTTCCACTCAAGACCCACGGAACAAGACCTGTAGCTTAACAAGATCCGTATGTCATTCATCTGCACATTAAAGTTGAGGAACATCCTTTTACAAGACATATTAAAGCAAATTTAGAAAAGAACGTTGAAAACACAGAGGTGGGCAAAGAGGTACCAGCCAAATGCAAACAAATAAAAAAAAAATTAGTGACAATATTAATATCAAACAAGGTGATGTTTAAAGTTAATTAACAAACAAATAGATCAAAGAGGAGAATTGTATGTCAATTGTTTTAAAGCCCAATTATTAAATTATTGATGTAATACTATTATCAAAAGTATTTTTATTTGACCTCAGGCTCACAAAAGTGGGTTATTTATAATTCCGAGTTCTCATCATTGGCCCATTCATAGCCTACTTTTATTTAGCTAATTGGATATTTCATTCATTATTTTAATTATATTACTAACACCTGAGAATCCCTACACCCAATTAGTGGTAAGAAAGCAATGGCCACCTACATCTAACCATATGTCCCTCTTCTGTCCCACCTCCTGTTTTCCCCCACCTGATATAAGTATCACTCGGAGTCCTGAACTTATCACACACTTGCTCACCTTTTTACGTAATTTCCTTCTATTTATATTTTTCTAAATCACACGCACACACATGCATCCTTAATTTTCTATAAATGAATCCCATGTATGAAATCTTTGAGGAATTTACTTCGTCACTGCTGTCTTATTGCTCAGATTCACCCGTTTTGCTGTGTGTCCTTACAGTTTTCATTGTCATAGAATATTCCACCGAAACAGAGTTCATCCTTCCATTCTCCCGTTGGTGATATGGAGGACTTCCAAGGTTTTGATTTTACCAACCAGAGCTGCTATGAACATTTCGTACGTGTGTCCTGTTATGGCTCTGGCAAAAGTTATCTATTGTGTACGTACACAGGGCGCGTGACTATTTGGCTTTTGAAATGATACCAAACTGGTTTTTGAAGTACAGAGCACTGTGTGAGAGGTCCTTCCTGCCCACATCCTTTCCCACACTTGACATTGTCGACTTGTAAATGTTTGTCTGTACAACAGGTATTAAAATGGCAAGTCATTGTGATCTTGATTTGCATGTATGATGATGGTAAACGTTGCCCAATGTTTGCACTGGCTCTATGAGTCCCTTTCGGGTGAAATGCCTGTTCATAACCTTTACCTATTTTTCCGTTGATTGTTTGTACAAAAAGTACATAATCAAACAGATCTGGTGGACAAAAGTATACAAGGCCATGGGAACGGCATGATACAATAAAGAGTTAAGTTCACCCACGCATAACTCACGTACACGCGCATGTGTGTGTGTGTGCGGAGAGAGAGAAATTTACGTCTTTAAAAAAAAGGAGAATGTAAATTTATTTCATATGTCCATGGAATATTTACAAAAATCTACCATATAACTGTCATAAAACAATCTTGACAATTCTCAGAAGAGAAATTTTTATAATTTATTTCAATAAATTTGACATAGAGATTTTAACTCTTAAGAAATTAATTGGGGGGCGCCTGGGTGGCTCAGTGGATTAAAGCCTCTGCCTTCAGCTCAGGTCATGATCTCAGGGTCCTGGGATCGAGCCCTGCATCGGGCTCTCTGCTCAGCTGGGAGCCTGCTTCCCCCTCTCTCTCTGCCTGCCTCTCTCCCTACTTGTGATCTCTCTCTCTCTCTCTCTGCCAAATAAATAAATAAAAATATTAAAAAAAAAAAAAAGAAATTAATTGGGCGCCTGGGTGGCTCAGTCAGTTAAGCGTCTGCCTTCAGCTCAGGTCATGATCCCAGGGTCCTGGGATAGAGTCCCGCATCGGGCTCCCGCTCAGCTGGGGAGCCTGCTTCTCCCTCTGCCTGCTGCTCCCCTTGCTTGTACTTTCTCTCTCTCTGTCAAATAAAAAGATAAAATCTTAAAAAAAAAAAGAAATTAAGGAAAGTAGCCCTACAAAGTCGCTGATCCAGAAGGTGGTCAAAACAGAAATTCTGAGTAAGAAACAAGAGTATGATTCATATTATAATCTATAATAGCTAAAAGAAAAGGTATTAAATGTTATTTAAATATTATTTTAAATTTAACAAAAACAAAAACATTTATTTTTCAATAACAATAGTGACAAAGGAGCTTAGGACTCAACTTAAGAACTTTAAAAAAGGAACAAAAGGGTGGTGCCTGGGTGGCAGATAAGCCTCCGGCTCTTGGTTTCAGCTCCTGTCATGATCTCAGGGCTGCGAGATGGAGCTCCTCATCGGGATCCAGGCTCGGCGGCAGAGTCTGCTTGACATTCTCCCTCCCCCTCTGCCTCTCCCACTCATGTTCTCTCTCTCTCTCTCTCTCAAATAAATAAATAAATCTTTTTTAAAAAGGAACAATCGGATTCAAAAGAAATCAAAAGAAAGTAGGAGATAATTAATACAGATAAATGTCACAATTAAAACCAAAAAGTTAGAGAAGATTCATAACTCCAAAATCTGTTTGAAAGACCTATTTTTAAAAACCCAGCTTCCTGAAATCCTGTTTCATGGGAAAAGGAGAGAGTAAAAATATAAAAATCTGAAAACAAGGAGACAAGAGATTTTGAAAATTAAGGAATACAATCTGTGCCCTGTGGAACCTTGTTTGAAAACCTAGAGAAAACACATAATTTCCTAATAAAATGTAAATGAATAAAAAAAAAGACCTGTGAAGAAATAGATAATTTGAATAGGACCAGATGTCACAGAACAATTTGGAAAATGATTAAATTCTATCCTTTATATTCGGTATTGTTTAAGTATTTTAAACAGTAAAAAAAAAAAAAAGGGAAACTCTGTAATTTATTTTATGGAAAGAGTATAACTTTAATACTAAAATCCGAAAAAGCATTACAGAAATCAAAACCTAAATACATCGTTGTAACTTTTTGAATTTTGTGAAGAAATAACCACATGAGCTTCCAGTCAGGGGGAAAAAAAAAGCAAGCAAAAAACTATAACAACAACCAAAAAACATAGATAAATAAAAGCCAACAAACAAAATTATTAACTACGGGGGGGGTGGAAAGCAGGGGGTCAGATTTCTCCTTTTAACATTAAATGCTGGAAGACTAGAAGACAATAAATCGATAACTATTGAGTATAAAGGAAATGACTATAATTCAGAGTCCATATTCAGTGAAATCATAATTCACACGTTACGAAAAAGATACTCTCAGATACACAAGGACTAGGAAGAGATAACATTTATGTACTGATGCTGAAAATACTTTAATCTATGTGCTTTTCATTGAGGAATGAATTAATATAAAATGATAAAGAAGGAAACGCTATGAGTAGATACTGATCTAAATGATTACTGAAAATACATTTTAAAAAAGGAACAAGAAGAGAAAATTTTCTCATACAATAAAAAAAAAAATCTGGAAGACAGGGAGAAAAACTTTTTCATCCATTCCATTTTCTTATATAGCAAGGTTGTTAATTTTAACTTCTGGGGGTGCGATAACATGAAAGGACCGAAGGTTTAGTCTTTGGACTCCTTTTCTTTTTAATCTGTGCTCACTTCTTTGATAATCTCGACCAGTCTGGTAGGTTTTTTGTTGTTGTCGTTGTTGTTCTGTTTTTTTGTTGTGTTTTTTTTTTAAGATTTTATTTATTTATTTGACAGAGAGAGAGATCACAAGTAGGCAGAGAGGCAGGCAGAGAGAGAGGAGGAAGCAGGCTCCCTGCTGAGCAGAGAGCCCGATGCGGGGCTCGATCCCAGGACCCTGAGATCACGACCTGAGCCGAAGGCAGAGGCTTTAACCCACTGAGCCACCCAGGCGCCCCTAGTCTGGTAGTTTTAACTAATACCAGTACACTGTTGTCCTCCAAATTTATGCCCCCAGCCCTGATCTCTCCCCTGATTTACCGTGACCTAATCTCCATCTCCACTTGGGTCTCTAATAGGCATATCGGATTTAGCAAAATCAACCCAAACTCAGGTGCCCTACATTCTCAGTCTTCCTCCATCTTAACAAGTGGCCCCATTTGTACTGCAGCTCAGGCCAAAAATCCCTCCAACGATGCTTGACTCCTGTCTTCCTCTGATGCCCCACACCTAATCCCTATTCCCCGGTGTCTCTACACTGATTGTCCAGAGAATCCTACTCTCTCCCACCCTGTATGCCATTTACCACCCTGCTTACGTCCTTCATCTATCTTTTTCAAGAGACTCCTAACAATTTTCCTTCTTCCTCCTGATACTCTCCACGCAAGAGCCAGCAACCTTTCTAAAATATGTTACATCACATCCCTGCTCTGCTCCATACCTTCACCTCCCCCTCAGAGTTAAATCCGAAGCTCTCAGCAGCCTCTTCATAGTCCTACACAATCTCATGCCCTGTCCCCACTCCACCTTCTACGACCTCATATCCACCACACCCCCAACAGTTGGTACTCTTGCTACAGCGGTACTCAGCAACTTGCCAAGTGAGTTCCCAGCTCAGGCACTCAGCCATTGCTGTTCACTTTCTTGGGAAAGAGCAGCAAGCACAGCTTACTCGCCTTTGAGTCTTCCGTCAAATGTCACCTTATGGAAGATGTCCTTTGTGACCACCTGTATAAATTAAAGCACAATCCCCATTTCCTATCTTCATATCTCGCTCTGTTCTTTTTCTTCACCACCACTCATTATCACTGGACATATTGACTTCTAGACATTTATTGTGTAAAAATCCATCCCCACTAAAAGGTGAGCTACATGGGTACCGACCCACAGTGCTTCTGAGCTGAGGTGCCTCACACATAACAGCACTCAATAAATCTTTATTGAGTAGGTGAATAAGATAATTACTAGCAACACACAAACACGCCCCCTACAGAGCTGCATTCCTAACAGCATTACGGATCGAATACAAATTCTATGGAATATTAGCCAAACACGTCAAGCTTAGGGAATGTCGTGTTAAATGAAATTACTTGGATTCTTGATTCGTTTAATACTTACTATTCGTATAGAGCAGGTAGATGCCAAGGTTCTATCGATGATCAAGGTAGACAAGTTCCTGCTTTGATGGAGTTCACAATCCATCCAGGAAAACAACCATTAATCAAATTATTATACAAATAATGATTTAATAATTTGTTGTCATAACCAGTGCTACAGAGAAACAGCACAAGATGCTTTGGGAACATATAATGTGGACCTGATCTATAGTCTGGAAGGTTTCCCCCAATGAAATGGTATTTGACTTGTGAACTGGAAGAATGAGTGATCTAGGTGCAGAAGTAAGAAAAAGAACCCTGGGCAGAAGGAACAATTTGTGTGAAGGTCTGAGGCAGGAAAGAACTTGGCATATTCTCAGAACAAATCAAGTGCGGCAGAGTGTCATGAGGTTGGTAGGGACCAGACTGCAGGAGTTCACACGCTGTACTAAGGGTCTGAGATTTGCTCTAAAAGCAATGGGAACCCATTGAAGAGTATTAAGCAGGACTTCTCAGAGCCCTTAAAATACTAATACAAACTGTAAATCTCTAAGAAGAAGCATTTCTTTAATTTATCTGATTACAAAAACTACTTTTTGTACAGCATCTCAATAGGGCTATTATTCTGTAGGACATATTTTGGAAAATGCTACAATAGGGGAAAAAGTTATTAAGGAAAACATCTAAGTAGAAAAATAAGAAGGAAGCATATAAAAATAAAATGAGACTTTATAGATCAGTTGGGCCCGTAAATATATATGGATTAAGTTTTATTGTTAAATAAAAAAAATTACGTATTGGTTCCAAACCCCAAATCCAACATTGTGCTGTCTATAAAGATTAATCTAATATCGCTCCCATAGAATACAGCCTCTCCATTCTTAATTATTTGCCCAAAAGGAATGAGAACACATGTCCACACCGCTTCTTGTACATGAAAATTCATAGCAACTTTATCTGTAATAGCAAAAACTGTAAATAACCCAGATGTCCGTTAGAAGGGGAATCAATAAGCAAACTGTGTTGTATCCATATAATAGAATATCATCTAGCAATAAATAGGAATGAACTACTGACATATACAGAAACTTGGATGAATCTCAAAAATCATTATACTGAAAAAAGGAAGCTAAACACAAAACAGTATATACTGTATATTTCATTTATAGAAAATTCTAGAAGATGCAAAATAGTTTATAGTGTCAAAATAGAGACCAGTGGTTGCCTGGGGCCAGGGCAGAGGAATAGATGGATTGCAAAGAGTCACAAGGAAGCTCTAGGGAAGGATAAAATGTCCCGTATCATGACTGGGGTTGTGGTTTCTTGACTACACACATCTGCCAAAATTCATCTAATTGTGTGCTTTAAGTGGGAGCAGTTTATTTTATGTAACGTTTATCTCATTAAAACTATTAAAAATTGAAGAGGAAAAAAGGTAACTCTAAAGCTGGGAGCATATCTATTTGGTTGCCACCATGAACCTGGTACTTTGTATATGCCCAGTGCACGGTAGATGCTCAATAAATAAGGAAGTAATTCGGTTAACACAAATGGTGCATTTGTTTTAATGGATATATAGAAATTTGTATCTTATGGAAGGAGAACACATATTTGTGCAGTTGGCCACAAAGTAGACTCCAACACTCTCTTAAGAACAATGCCAAGAAACTAGGAAATAATAAAAAGACAATGGCAAAGCTGTAACAATTTGAAAAAATGGAAACACTTATTTCCAAGAGGAAATAAATGAGAAAAAGAAGGGGAACAAAAAGATACAAATTCAGAAGCAAGAAACGTTTACAAATACAGTTAAAACTAAACTATGTTAAAAAATATATAAATGATGTAATCTAACAATTTGAAAAATGTACCTGAAATGGACATATTTCCAGAAACACTAAATTATCAAAACAGTCCAGATGAGATAGGAGAGTTGAATAGACCAGTATTAGGAGAGGGTATTGTGTACATTGTCAAAGATTAGAAAAGGTACAAGCAAGCACAAAATAGAAATTATAGCCCAGTATCACTTATGAATTCAGATACAAAAGTTCCAACTAAAACATTGACAAAGAGTCATATAACACATTGAAAATTATTCATGATCAAATGGAGTTTGTTCCAAGGTTAAGTTGGAGGAAAAGCAGCAATAAATTATATTAGTTGTGTTATTTTTGTTAAGTGCATTTAAAAGAAGCTATTTCTCAGTGATTTTTCTCCTTAAATATGTTCATGTTATTTAAAAGAGAAAAAACATTGAACAATGATTGTAAAAAAAGTATCTAACCAAAGTAACCAGTAAAAAAAAAAGTAAGCAGTAATTCATAACAAAAATTCTAATTAAAATAGGATAGAACAAAAATTTCTTAAAACAGTAAGAAGCATGAAACAGAAATGGGTAACAAATGTAAAATTATATCATGAGCCAGAGGATGTATTTCTCTAAAGCCAGAAATGAGAGAAATGCCTGCAGCCATCACAAGTTAAACAGTATTCTGGAATTAATAGCTAGTGAAATAAAATAAACAAAAAGAAATATATATAAATGTTTAATTTATTTTTAAATTCATTTATATTTATTAATTTATATTTTTAATTTGAATATATATGCATATATTCGTGTATATATATACATATATATGCATGTGTGTGTGTATATATATATATATATATCTATTCCAAGAGATTCAACCAAAATAAAAATAACTGTTAGAACTAGTAAAGAATTCAGTAAGTGGCTGGATACAAGATTAACATTAAATGGCTTTCTTTGATGCTGACAAATCAGCTGGAAACTGTAATTGAAAAAGATATCCTGTGCTTACACATCAGCAGAAAAGTATTAAGCATCCAGAAATACATATGTAAGGAAATGTGTAGGATTAATAAAGAACAGAACATAAGATTATGTCGTATTTTTGTAATTCTGACACGTACACTTAGTTCTTTTTGGCATTTCCCTTTATCCAAGGTACAAGGAAGGAATTTAGCTTCTGTGTCCTCAGAATAGGTAAGTAGCCTCTGATATCTACACTGTCCATTTCCCATCATTTTGAAACATCACAGTGACCATCTAATACATCCATATATATTTGACCCTTTTTACTAGGCCACTTATGCTGTGCCACCGAGTTGATCTATTTACATATTTCTGACCTGATAATATAAACACTTTTATGAGAAAATAACATTTGCTGGAGGATTCCACTCTACTGGTTAATAACCCCTCCTGTAAAACATAAATGAAAAATTATTGGAGTGTCATTAAGCCGACTTCTGGAGGCAGATGGTTTTCCGTTTGAGAATTCCTGTGTGCATTAGTCTAAGAAAGTGGATTCTTTCACTGTCAGCATGGCCCCCCCAACCTTGTTTTTGAAACTGTTATTAAATATAATGAGAAGTTGATCTTAACGGAAAGTTCCCACCTTCTCTGTTCACTGACCTAGTTTGGAGCCCGGCAAGTTGTTGCTCAGCTTTTAAAAAACTGGTGACTCTCTCCAGGGGGTTTTAAAATACTAGTGCCAGGTGCTGCACATTCATACAAAGGCACGGCTCAGCATTTCCAGGCGATTCCAACCCTTCCCTAGGCTGAAGCTAGCAGTTCTGTCGGTCTGTCCCCAAGGTGGCCACGGGTCCCACCAGGAAAGAAGAGAGTCTTGCTTATTTAATTTTGATTTGCTTTAGAAAGCAAATACACACAAATTTTAGTAAGCACCTACGAGGACTCATTTGTTAACCTGGTAACTATTTCATTGTGTAAACATATGTGGGCATCACCTTTCCTGTTTCCAAGGAGATTTAACTCTACCTACCGACAAAAACACGCAGATATGAAAAGCTCCCTTTTATGATTTTGATCAGAATTTTTTCTGTTTTGACCAAGGATTTCCAAAACCTTCCACAGAAATCACGGGTATAATCTGGCCTTCTGAAAAGTTACAAAGGCCAAAACTGGACCAATTTAGGGTGAATTTAAAAGCAGGGGAATCACACACAATTTTTAAATTGGCATTGTAAAATGAATCGCCAGATTAATGTATCATTATGTTAGCTTGATGTTCTCTCAAACATAGTTTTGGACCTTATTTTCAAAGTGACCAATGGATCAAAAAACTTGGATACAGGCTTTGTCTTCAGTAACTAAATTTAGATTTTTCCAGAACAAGTTTTCAAGGAATAGTTGGCTTGATCATTAATAGTTTTTGAGGGGTGAGGAAAGGAACCACCAATGCACTTTTGGCCAAATTCCTGTCATATGGAAGAAGGTCCAAGAGTATTGTGAATGACTTTCTACTTCAGGGGGTTTAAGATCATAGGCTTTGGGGGGATGATGAAACCCAGTGATATTTATTTTCAATCATGATTATAGACCATGGATCCGGCATCCATTGCTACCTCATTCTGGGAAAACAAATTGACAAAGTAAAATAATCTAATGTAATTAGCCTGCTTATTGTATAATATCTGGTTGGGGAAGGGGGGGATTCTAATATATGTAACAGCCCATCAGACAAAAACTTTGGTCATCAAGTTATCTGTATTAATGTGAGAGCAAAGAATTCAGTTCGACCAGTGTTTATGGGATGAATATCATGTCCAGGAACCATGTTAAGGGCAGGAGTTATAACGATTTGATTTCAAACATAAAAAGCTTACAGTCAAGCGGGAAAGACAGAGGAACTGGTAAAGAAATAATCTCTCTTTAATGTGGTAACAAACAAGTTAGGACAAAACACAATAAAACAAAACAAAACGAAACAAAACTAACAAACAAAAAAAACTTGCAAAACTGTGAGCAACAAAATGAAGTAGAGTATTTAAGGGTAAAAGTCAGATTCTAGAACTTGGGCCTCCTCTGTATAACCTTGAATTTCTCCAGGCCTCAGTTTCCCCATCTGTAAAAAGGGCAATACTACAATTTGCCTTGAAAGACTTTATTGGTGAGGATTTAGATGAGATACTTCATGTGCAATGTTAGCTTCTTAGTAGTCATTAAACAAATAATAGCTATTGGCAATATATGCTGTTAATATAGGGGACGCACAAATCAATGCCCAGCTACTAAAAAGAGAAAAATGAAAAATGTGCAGGAAGAGCCCACTCACAAAAGAACAAAGTCAAATAGTTAATAAAAAAAAGAACATCACTCCAACTTCACATATAAAAAAATAAAGAATGAGATGCCTTTCTTGACCACCAAATTGACAATTTATTTCAAAGTAACACTTAACTGTGGGGCAAGACTGTGGTAAAATGAGCTGTTTGGGGCAGAGTTGTAATCTTTCTGATAAGGAATTGGGCCATATGTATGCAAGGCCTTCAAAATGTTTATATGGCCTTTAGCCTGGTGATTCTACTTCTACTTTAAAGATGTCCATTACACTGCTTTCTATTATAAAGATTTTTTAAAACTATCTAGATATAAAATATAGGAAAATGGTAAGGTTTCACTCTACATCCATAGAGTAGATTACCATCGAGTGATAAACATAATGCTTGGCCAGAAATTATCTACTATGATTATGATTAAAATGTTAAAGGGAAAGAAAGATACCAATGTGTTGTAATTGGTGTAATCTCTACCACACAAAACTATGTATCAGTAAGCTGTTGCTGCACAACAAACATCCCCTCCAAATTTAGTGACTTAAAATAACCATTTATTTGCTCATAATTTTGCAGGCAATTCAGGTTGGGCTCGCCCGGGCAATTCTTCTCATCTGGGTTTGTTTGGACATCCTCGATTAGCTGGTCAGTTGGGAGCTAGCTGGTGTAGGATGGCCTCAGCTAGAAGGATTCACCCATTCTCCAAATGTTCTTTTGTCCTTCATCAGGCCAGCCCGGGGTTGTTATCATGGCGTATCGAGGTTCCAAGAGAGAAAGCGGAAGGGTACAGGGCTCAGAACCGGCACATTATCACTTCTGCCATCGTCCATTTTCCAAATAAAGTCACAAGGTCAACCTAGACAAAAGGGAGGGAAAGTCAACCCCACCTCCTGAAGGAAGGAGCCACAAAGACATATGGCAAATGACCAGAATACAGACAGAGGTGGAGAACTGAGAAAATGTTTTATAATGAACCTATCCCCATAAACATAGAAAAAGGTTTAAAAGGTAATACTAACAACATATTAACGTTGTATTTCTGAGTGGTAGAATCACTGGTGATTTTTAGTTTCTCACAATTTTCCCTTTAATGAAAGCAAACTTTGCTTTGAGAAGCAGGTAGAAATTAACATGAGAAATGTATCATCTAGTGTACATGCATCTACTGCTGTAGACACATCAAAGCAGTTGTGGGATCACAGCCCGGATGGAGGTCAGAGCAGGCTTCTAGAGGGGGTGCCATTTGAGCTGGAGGTTGATGGAAGAGGATTTGGCTGAGCAAAGGAGGACAGGGCTTTGAAGGCAGTAGAATGGGTCAAGAAGAGAAGAAGAGTACTGAAATGAGGAGGGGGCGTCAGGTGGGAAGGTGGCACATGGAGGGGGCTTATGTTTTACTGTATGTACACGAGCTACGAACATTTAAATTCAGTCCTTACAAACTCAGAGCTGGATCATTTTGAAAGGCTTCAAAAATATTAAATTATAGTCATAGGGACACAAGTGCAGAGGAAGAGAGTTTGCTTTCAGCTGAGATCAAAACTCCCAAAGAACAAGGGTGCAGAAGTAAAAAGGATGACAATCTATTTTCTCAGCAGTGCTGACCAACCCCCCCCAACCCCCTCCCCCGCCCCCGCCCCGCTCACCTTCCCCTTTTGAAGTGTAGGGAATCTGGGCAACTGCCTGCTAAGGAAGATTTTTAGAGGAGGATTAATCAGTACCTGCTGATTAAATTTTGGGCTATAAAATTGCAATATAGCTGTCACAGTAATAGTGACAGTAGTCTATGTTATGTGTTTTCCAATGAAGTGCTTAATTAAAATGAATGCCTAGATATTTAAATTCCTAGAGCCAATCAATCAGATGGTTGTTTATGACTTCTCAAAGGACCCCTCGTGGCCCCAGTGTGATGTGGGCTGTGGTCTCGCCACTGAGAGACTTCACCTGTTCCGAAAATCTGGTTTACAGCCTCGTCACTGCTTGATTTACCAAAGGAGAAAAAAATGCCGCAGAACACAGCAAACTGCCACACTAGCAGAGGTATGAATGGAAGGTCATGCTTGGAAATCCGGTCACCATCTTGACACACGTCACCCCACATGGTAGGCTGTCAATTCTTTTCCTTTCTTAAGAAGCGCAAGGAACGTAACGTATGTGTGTTGCCTGTGACAGCCATTGGCCCCTTAGTAAAAGCTCAGGGAAGGTTCTTTTACTTCCCCGTCTAACTTTCCGTGGCTTTCTGTGATGGTGAGTGGCGACGACGGAGAGAAATGGTTGTTTCTTCTTGTAGTGATGAATGAATTTTAATTAGGATTGCTACATTTAGCAAATAAAAACTGCAGGATGCCCAATTAAATTTGAATTTCAGATACACAACACATATAAATGTAAGACATACTTCTACTAAAAAAATTACTTGTTGTGTATCTGAAATTCAAATGTAACTGGGCGTCCTGTATTTTATGCGCCCTCCCTGACGTTAAGTGTTTGCTGGGAGGGCAAAGGCCCTTCTTCAGAGAAACAGCGGGACTCTGAATGGGCATGAGAGAATCCAGACGGGAGGCCGGGCGTCGGAGCCAGCACAGCTCTGGAGGAGTTCTTGGTCTGCCCGAGCCCCCACTGGATTCTCTTTCCTCCCAACACCCTGGTGCGCTTTGGTTGGGCAAGTCATTTTGTGGATTTCATTATCTTCCAAATGACTCCGTTGAATTTTATGTAGCTTACCCGGAGAGAAATAAGCTTCTTTAAGCAAAACTATCTGATTTGAGGAGTTGAGAGCCAAAAGTTTGACTGTTGGAGTCACCGGAGCAGCTACTCAGTCCAAATGTGCAACGACATTGGAGTTCAGGAAAAAATCAAGACTTGATGAAAACCCTAAGGTATGAACCGCAAATGAATGCATTCACTTGGAGGGATGTGAACGTAGAGGAAGGCCTTCTTGTACCTCGGCTAGAGCAACCGTAAAATAGGACTTGGACACTCCTCTTCAATTCCTTCCTCATTAAGAGATTAGAAAAAAGGGGCGCCTGGGTGGCTCAGTCGGTTAAGTGTCTGCCTTCTGCTCAGGTCATGATCCTGGAGTCCTGGGATCAAGTCCCACTTTGGGCTCCCTGCTCAGCAGGGAGTCGGCTTCTCCCTCTCCCTCTGCCTGCCTCTCTCCCTGCTTGTGCTCTCTCTCTCTCTCTCTGTCAAAAAAAAAAAAAAAAAAAGAAAAAATACCCTTCAGCTTGATGTGGCCAAGAGAAACAACAACGACAACAAAACCCTGTGTTCTAGAGACAGGCAAATTCCTCTCCCATGTAGCCCTAATCTTGGAGACTCCGCCATATATTACCCTCTGCCCTCACCCCCACACTGGTCTTTCTGGAGAGATGCTTCCGAATAACAAGGTCCTCAAGGCTCTGTGAAGATTTTTCTTAGTATCTGCCCGCTGATACTGGGCATTGTCTGTCCTCAGCTCTAAGTCCTGAGCGTTTTCCAAGAGTACTACGAAGGGTGTTTGCTCCTGCCGATACGCTCCGCCCAATGGGCGCTAATTACTTGCCACCCTAGGAACAGATTCTCTGTCTGTCTGCTTGGTGCTGCAGCTCAGCGTTCTGCCCCATTGGGTCGTCTGCATGCTGCAGCGAGAGGGGACATTTGTCCCCCCTTGTGGGAGAAAGTACCGTTTCCTATTTGGGGTCCGATCTGAAAATAAATTCCCCATGGAGTTGAGACATTGATTTCATTCATGCATTCTTCCACAAATTATTCCTGAGCTCCGATTATGTGCCAGGCACTACACAAGGCTATGGGAATAGAAATGAAAAAAAAAAAAAAAAAGAAAAGAAAAGAAAGAAGCATGCCCCCTATAGTCTAATGTGGAAGGCAGATATTTAGCAATAATTTCAATGATGTTGGGTGTTTTGCTAGGAAAAGTATGATATACGTGAGGCTGCCGCAGGAGGCTTAATCTCGGTTAGGTTCTTTTTTCTTTTCTGTCTTGCGCAGCTGGGTTGCGGGTGGTGCCATCTGCTAAGAAGGGGAGATGAAAATGAGGAGTTGTATTTTGGATGTGTTGGAATGGGGTCCCTATAGCACATCTAAGTGGGGGTGCCCAGCAGAAAGGTACATGCATGGGTCTGGGCGCAGAAGAAAGGTCTGGGTTGGACATGCAGCCATCGGAAGAGCCGACAACAAAGCTCAGGGAAAGGGCCGACCTTGCGTGGAGGGCCTCAGACACAGCCCCAAGGACGGCCGGCTGCAGTCGCTCTGGAGCATGACGGTTTTCCACGTCCAGTATGAAGCATGTCGGACGCCCTCGGAACGTGTCTCCTGGCAGCTGTCGAAAGGCCTGGCGCAGCTCGGGATGATTTTCATTTTGCAAAACTTATCATATACCTCGCATGAACAAGGTCCTTTGTGAAGCATGGTACAACACATGAAATGTACCACTTGATAAGAATTGTGTATAGGAGGCCAGGGACCTGACAAGGACGCTATGGGGGCCAAGGGTATGGGGTGACCCCCCCACCCTCCGTATTGGTAATCATAACAATAATGAGTCATGGAGTGTCTCTACACTAGTCACGGTGCTGGATGTGGGAGATCACACAGTGAATGAGCCCGCAAGCTCACAGAGGGAAGTGGAGGTCCTCACGTAGGAAAACAACAAACCAGTGTGACCCGCAAAGAGATAGGGAAAGGAGGGTGTGGGACCCAGAAGAGGGAGGGGTGAGTAGCGGTCTACCAAGGAGAGGAGGTATTGCACTTGACCCGTGGTTGTGGCCAAATGCCTAATGCTAGGATGGAGAGAGAGGGTACCAAGTAATGATAATAGCCCTTATTAGGCCTCGCAAAGATAAAGCCCTGAAAACTCTTGATGGCTCATAAAATGCTTGTGGGCTGGTGCGTATTTTTTACCTATTTTCAAACATTACAAAAATGCGAAATAATTGGCTTGAACATCACCTGGTCCACATCCGGTGACTGACCGGGGTCTAAAGTAGGAAAAACAGAGGCTGCTATCGGGAACTGTGGGCAATTTGCTTCTTGTATGTAGGCTACACGTGGGATGTCAAACTTCTCGGGCCCCAAGTTCCTTCATCTGTAATCTAGGTGGGGGCATGGAGGAGCGAAGGAAACACTCTCCATGTGATGAGGATGGATGTCATGATGTCCTCAAATCACACCACGCACTCGGGAGGTGGCCCATAGGTAACGCTGATCGATACTTCTAGATGCATCTTCAGCACAGGCATCCAATCTGAAGGACCTGGGTGTCGCGTCTTGGGACATCCCTTGATCCACTCAATCAGCATCACTCTCTGTGCCACCCGTGAGTAAACATACTGAATAGAAAATATACTTACTGTAGAAAATAGAATGACCGAAACCGCAGTTACTGGGAGAGCAAGTCAGACTCTCCATCTGACTGATGTGGATTAAGAAAAACAATAAACAGAACAGGACCCAAATTGCCTAAAGTTGGGATTAATTAGCAGAGATGATCCAGAATCAAGTGATAAGGTTGAAACTGCTCCAGGGTAAAAGCTGTTGCTAATCTTAACAATGTAATATTATTTCAAGTCCGTAACAATGTTGGCTGCAGCCATCGTTTTAATGCTATGTCCTCCACATTAATTTTTCAGTCTAGACTTTCCAAATAAGCCAGAGCATTTGTTGGTTAACCTCACATTAATTTTTAGTTATTTTTGCTGTGTTAGTGGTCTGCTCAAGTCAATGGTTTTAGGCGCAAAGACTAGGCATAGGGAAGGACGTGAGCCCAGCTTTGAGAGCCCTGAAAGGGTAATCTCACTGTCCAGCCTCTCGGGACAATCTTCAGGGAGCAGTGGAAATCGTGCAGGAAGATTTCACTTCCCCTGAGCACTGGGCTGATTTTCTCCTCCGGCTGCCTTCTCAGGAGCCAGGAATTCAGATAAACAGTGGCGTACTCTTGTTCTAACAGGTCAATAATGTAAACCTCCAAGAGCCACACGGAACATTGTATCCAGTGTAAAAATGAATCCGAGCATTTCACGACAACACTCTGTTCTCCTTTAAGAAAGGTATTTATGTTTCAGAAATATGTAATGTTGCTCCATTGTGAATAATAATGGACATCCTTGTACCACCACCTAACCAGAGAAAGAAAGCATTAGCAATCGAACCAAAGCCTTTAGCCTTCCGCGAGGACCAGGCGCCTCACCATTCTCCAGTAACCACTAACCTGAAAGTGACTGAAGTTTAAAACGGAAAGAGGGGCCCCTGCCCCTGGGAGGCTCGGACATGGTAGGAGAATTTCCAAGGCAGCCATAGCTCTGCGACGTGGTTTTCCCAGAGCCCAGACCCCCGGAAGGCTGGTGGGATTCCCTCCCACCACCACACAAATCCCTGTTGCCAAGGAATGCCAACGAACTTTAAAACTTGGCGGCAAGCAAATAGGGTTTAGTACATTTTTTTAAAAATTCAAATTCATTACCATAAAAATGAGCCTCTTCTCTGTCACAGCTTGCCATTCTCTCTGACATTCAATCGACTGATCAGCAGACCTGTGCTTTATAGTAGGAGACTTTTTGCATTCCTCTTTGATCTGATTTCCCCCTATTTAATAGACAATTATAGGCTCTTTAATCCCAAAGGTTCGAGACAGCAAATAATTACCAGTAGCAATTTTAGAATAAAGCCAATCTAAATGAGTTCAGTTAAATTATGCAATACTAAGTAGCGGCGTTTTTTATTTCAAATAAGGACAGCAAATCCAAACCCCAAACAATCGTTAGGGTGCTTCAGATTCCTCCTGACAGCTGCCTGTTAAATTCTGACCTGTTTGTAAAAATCTGCACACCATCTACCAAAGGGATATACCCATGATTGCAAACTTCTGTTCTAAGGACATTAAATAAATTATTTCTTTAAGATCATATGGCAGATCTATAATTAATTAAACCCACCATGATATTACGGCAAAATAATTTAGCTTTTCTAAAAAGGTAAATGTAATTTGCCGATCCGGTATTTGGAAGAATGCTTTGCCCAAAATCAATCCCTTTAGTTTCTAGAGAATAGAAACTAGAGGCAATCTCATTTTAATTATATCTCTTTATTGCTAACAAAGGAATGATTTATGCAATTAAATTAACTGGCTAGAAAATTATTCTCAGCTGGGCTGTCCTAATTCTTTGCTTTCTGAATTGCAGGCTCTCACACTTTCCTACGTAGATTAATTTTCCTGATATGCAAACAATGCTTCTGTGTTCGTCTTGTCCTTTTTTTTTTTTTTAATTCAGAAGTACCCTTTTCTTCTTGCCAACGACATGAGTAATATTTGTTGAACTGCCGGGCTTTGACTAGTATTTTTTTAATGTTAAAAAGATGAAAAAGATCTTTTCTTTCCAATCTCATTATTACAGAACAGAGCGAGGTTTGAGGGTTTCTTATCTGTGGTCCTGGAAGAGTAGAAAAGACATGGAAAAATTGCAGAACTGTCAAAGGCTGCAAAATCCGAAAGTGGTTTCAGCAGCCCCAGAAGTTGTAAATTAGCAAATGCTTTCAGGACCATCCTTCTTCATTGCTTCCCTCTGTCCCTCTGCCCCACGCCCCCCATCCTCAGCCCCCTCTGTCTGCCCCAATTCTTTCCTACAAAGTGCAACCAGGTAAATAACGTGCTGTAATATCAGCAACCCTAAGTCCACATTTATGGAGCGACTTCCGTGACCAGCACTGATTGCAGTTCGGGGGCGGGGGGGGGGGGGGAGGCGGGGGGGGGGTGCTGGGAGGAAGGTAGGGGAAGGGTGGTGACAAAGGAATTCAAAGACACTTTCTCTCTTCCTAAGTAGTTGGTGACTCCGGAGACAATTTTTGGTAGAAATTTTTACGAAACAATATCCATTTCTGTATTGGTGGGTTAAAGATAGAATGATGGCATCATTGGGGGCCTACATTAATTTAGATTATTTTTATTTTATTTTATTTTTTAAAGATTTTATTTATTTATTTGAGAGAGAGAGAGAAAGCACAGGCAGAAGGAGGGCCAGAGGAAGAGGGAGAAGCAGACTCCGCTCTGAGCAGGGAGCCCAATGTGGGGCTCAATCCCAGGACCCTGGGATCATGACCTGAGCTGAAGGCAGATGCTTAACCAACTGAGCCACCCAGGCACCCCTAGATTATTTTAAAATATTCTGTATATTTTGTTATTGAACTTTTAAAATAGGATGAGGTGAGGAGTTTCGACATACACGAGACGTACGTAGGCCGGTGAGGTTAGGAAAACGACAGAAGAGATTAGGTGCCCTTTGTCTTTTGAAGCCGTAAGTATGTGATCATCACATGCTTCCCATTACATCACCTTTATCTGCTGGACAAGGGGCTACAAGGGCCCTTCCTCTGTAAAGGGCCACGTAATGGAGTCCAGGCTTGTCCTGCTCACCACATAACAGGCCAATAAGTTAAGAGGCGAAGTCAAGTTGGGGTAAGGACAGCGACCTTTCTGGGAAAGCCAGCAAACCGGGAAGATGATAGACCATTGTCCCAAAGAGCATCTTCCCTGGGTATGAAATTTGAGATTCTTTTATGTCAGGAAAAAGGAAGATGGAAGAAGGAGTTGGTGTCAAAAGGCCACTGACACATTCACCCCAACGGCCAACATTAAGAATTCTGTAAAATTCTGTAAAAGGTAGAAAATCTCTAGAACGCACAAATGTCAGTGGCACAAATAGCAAACCACTTTGGAGAGCCCATCATTCTACTCCTTGATATATAATCCAGAAATGTCACTATGTGCATAGAAAGGTAAACAAATTTTCATAGTGCATAGCACATCTGTAATGGCAAAAAAAAAGGAAATGCCCTAACTGTCCTTCAATGGGAGTATGTGATAGAACCATGCAGTGAAATACTATGCAGAAGTAAAAATGAAACAAGAGCTATCCATATAAATATAGACGTAGCTCACGAATAGAATGCCGATTAGGTCCAGGAATACCTGAGTCCCACTATGTGTCGGGCACATAGTTTTAGGTGCTGTGGATATCCCAGTGAACAAAACAAAGCCATCACTTGTAAGCTATTCCAGTAAGTGAAAAAAAAGCAAGTTGCAAAGCATGCCATTCAACATTATGCCCATGTATTGTTAGGGATGCTTCATCTAAATAGTAAAAGTATAAAGAAATGCATGGAAATAATAAACTACAATTTCAGGATAATGGCTACCTGAGAGCAGTGAGGAGGTTTGTCATCGTGGGGCTATGGAAAAGGCTTTAATTGCCTTTGTGCTTTCTCTTTTAAGTTAGCGGATGGTACAGGGAAGTTTATTATTATTTGCCATATAGTAGCCTTGTATATTTCAGAAATACAATACCTTTCTTTCAGAAAAACAGAAATGTCTTTGCATTCAATCATTACGTAAAGATTTTGATTATTAAGTATCACAAGGAAATATCTTAAACACTAAAGAGTCTGCTTGATATTCTGAATATCCAGAATAGATTCAACTAGCTCTTGAGAAGTTAACATTCTAGAGTTTTCATTACATTGAAACTAGTGCTGTGATTTGGTATCATTATCAATTAAAACGTAACCTGTCGTATCAGGGTTTCTGGGCTAGGACCCCACGTCTGACGTTTGTAATTCCTTAGTAGAAATTCCCTTGTAACCAGGAAAAAAAAAAAAAAATGGTAGCCTTCAGGGAAGTAGAAAATGAGGAGTAATTTGATCTGTGAGAGTTGGGGAAAACTTCTCAGTGGGTACTCCAAGTCTGACCTGGATTCCTAGCCCTGTTTCTTTTAGAGCAGTGCCGTCTACCCATGCATGCCAACGATCTACTTCAAAGACTTCAAGGGGACATTCCTCCTGGGGTTGACGGAGGCAGAACTGACTTAGCGGGCCTGTTTTACTCTGAAACCACCTTTGGAAAGTAAGTCAACTATCTGGGACAGGCTATGTAACTGTCAAATCGCTGGGACTAGGGTAGGATGGGCTGGTCTTAAGTTTCAAAGAAAAATTGAAGTGAACCAAGATGCATATGGGGCTGGTGGTAATCCCAGAGGGCCACGATAGAAACGGAAGTTGGAAAAGAGCTATATTTGTATTCCTTATGAGGGAACCCCAACTCGGGAGCCAAACGGCGCTTCCCAGAATCTACAGATCTAAATCTCTAGAATCACGTCTGGCCGTGGAGTTCACCTTGCAGGTTCCAAAATTCTGTAAATATGGTTAATAGATGCCCGATTGTTTTTGTTAAAAGTTAAAAAAAGTCAGATCTTATATGGAAGAAAATGGTTTTTTCAAATAACTAAATCTTTAATGTCTTTTTATTTTTAATTGCAGATATAGAGAAATTACAGTTGCACAGAGTCCTAGACAGCACCAACTTTCTCGATACATCACTGCATAGTTGAAAGTCACAGCAGGAGGGAGAAGCTCTAGCTAAAACTCCAATATTTGCATTTTTTTTTTTCCTTTCCATTTGCTTAACCAAAGTGGGGGAGCTAAGATGTGTTGCCAGGGCTGGGGGGACTCTGACTGAGTGTGTAGAAGAGAGGAGCTTTTTTCCTTGCACACCTACATCCCGCAAATGGACAGATGTGCGCTAGCGTGGCTCTCCTTGTGCCCTTTCTCCAACTCCTGCTCTCTGCCTCTCTCTAAAATCAATAAACATGCATGGAGCACTGGGTGTGGTGCATAAACAATGAATCTTGGAACACTGAAAACATAAAATTTAATTTAAAAAATGAAATAAAATAAATAAACAAAATCTTTAAAAAAACAAAAACAAAAAACAAAAGAGTCGACAATGTCCATGGATACTTCTGGAGAGCAGAAGTTATGCTTTCACTTGTCTCCGTGCACTCCGATTGGACCTGGTATATCATGGATTTCTGGGAGATGTCGCTTGAATTATTGAGCAAAGGTGGGGGACTAAAGTTTGTGAAAGTAAAGAGAGCCCAACCATGGAGAGGAGCCTGGGTTGAATAGGGCTTCATGGATAAGACACGTCTAGGGAGACCAACCATCCTGGCTTGCCCAGAACGCGGGGGTTCCCTGAATGTGGGACATGAGCGCTAAAACGATATAACAGTGAGAGCCCCATTAGAGGAACCTTCCAGGGAAAGCCGAGAATTCATGGAAGAACCCACTGAGAGGCAGCCTACTATCCCTTTGACGACAGTGAAATTTCTTCACCAAATATTATTTTGCTTCCTTTATGTGCTAGGTTCTAACAATAAAACATGAATTCTGGCCTCCGAAGAACTGAATTATGTAAATAAATAAAGTTGCCTTGATTACACGGGACAGCTTCGCCCTCCTGGAGAAATGCAGTTGATTTCTGAGAACTTTTTAGAAGATATTAACGTCCCCATGACATTTTTTTTTTCCCTTCCAATCTCGTCAAAAGGATGGCGTTAAGCATCTCGGTAGTTTCTGAATCCTCTCTCCTTTGCCTGGCAACTGAGCCCCCAGCCATAAATGGTGGCTACGGTGTGGGGAGTGGGTAGTCAGGAGCCCGAGTCCAGTAGGACTTGTTTTTCTGCTTGATTTTATTTCTTCCCAACTGTAAAAGCTCACCTCGCAAGGGCCACAGCCGGTTTTATCTCCTCAACTTCTCGAGCTTTACCCGTAACAATAGCCATTGACAAAGAGTCCTAAGTAGCCCACGTTTATTATCTGACTTAATCCTTACAGCAACTTAAAGAC
Organism: Potos flavus; assembly: GCA_028534135.1. Lineage (NCBI taxonomy): Eukaryota > Metazoa > Chordata > Mammalia > Carnivora > Procyonidae > Potos > Potos flavus. The sequence continues at coordinate 53,251,921 of CM052893.1, forward strand.
ACTATCATCCCTGATTCACACGTGAGAAACCCAAGGCTCAGTGCCATTCCCTAACGCTCCCCAGTTTTCTCAGCTGGTCATCGTAAACATGGATTTCGAAGGTCTTTCCAAAACCCACATCCTGAACCACTGTGCTGCATGCCTGGTCTTCACGATGGCCAGCACGCGTAACGTGCCTGACCACGGCCCGGCCGCTGCGCCAAGCATTTCACGTACATCAGCTCAGCCTTGAAGGGCAAAGAACCCGGGCGGTATGAACGTGGAATCAACGATCAGAGGCTGTTAACTTCATATTCCGAGTGTGGTCTGTGGCCCAGCAGCACCAGGATCACCTGCGAGCTTTTTAGAAATGCAGGGTTATCGGGTCTCATCCAGACCGACTAAGTGAGTATCTTCATTTTAACAAGAGCTCTGGGTGACTTGAACGCATTGGAGACCTGTAAAAACCCTACCCGGGCTGTGGGTGGATTTCCCCTAAAGCTTTAACTGGGATCCTGAACCAGCAACATCAGCTTCACCTGGGGACTTGACTGAACGCCCCATTCCAGAGCCCTACCCCATCCCTTCCGAATCAGAAACTCTGGGTCTGGGGCCGGAAGCGGGTGGAGGGTCCAGGTGATTTCAGTGAGGTGCCCTCCTTACCTGTGCTCAACCTGGAAAGAAGAGCCAGCAGCGACACCCTGTGGACCCAAGGGAAGTCTGCACCTTCTCTATAAATGTACCAGCGGCTTTTCCTTGGTGAGGTGAAACTGTCCTGATCTTTGTTCTTTGTACTAAAAATACAAAGCTGATGTCTTTCCCTACAAACTATTTGCTTTGGGGTCTTGTGCCCATTGTGATCGAGCAGACTAGATCCTTTAATTCAGAGAACATTTACTCATTTATCACCAAGTAGGTGTGAAGGATTGCAGTGGAGGTAGTGCAGAAGGTAGGAAGCGTAGCAGATTGGTCCCCGGAGCGGCGTACTAACAGTTCTATTTGTAACGGCACCTGCTATCCTGGACTATCTTCTATGTGGCAGGCACTGTGCTAATTGTTTTCCCAAACTCCCTCAGTCCTCACGAGCTAGAGATGTAGTTACTATTGCCATTGTATAATAAAGTACTGTGAGGGCTGGTTCTCATGCCGATGCTCGTGATCACACAGCAGCGCTTCTTAAAGTGATCCCTAAGGATCACGGCTATGAGAGTCACTTAGTGAGCTTGTCTCAAGTGTAGGGACCTGCCACATCAAGGCATGTGTGACAAGAACCCCAGGCGGGAGTTGGACTCCCACAGTCTGAGAACTCCTGCACTGCACCGAACTCCCTCCATTGCAACATTGTCCCTCAAAGGGCTGTGGATCGTTCCCAGGCGGTGAGGCAAGCAGCAAAGATCTGTAGGGCAGCTGGGGAGAGAGGACCCAGGGGACCTCCGAAGGGAGCTCAGTGGGGTGGCGGTACGAATGGGTTAGAGGAGGATGCGGTGGTAGAGACGGACTTTATCGTCTTATCAGAAAAAAGGATGTCCCCCAGAGTCCTCAATGCCAGTGGCTAGCAAGCTTCGTTTCCTAAGTGACTTGCTCGTCCTCGTATGGGCTATCTCAAACTCTTGTCTCGGGGAAATTCAGTTTTAAGACTTGCATGAAATCTGAGCTGGAAATCCAGCACCAAGCACTAGGAGGATGATTTAGATAAAATAATCTTAAAAAGATAATAAAACAGGGTCAGAAATCGGAGCTCTGTGTTGTCATCCTTGTAAACAAAATTTTAGATAATTTTAAGTTACCGGTAAGAACCCACTTTGAGTCTAAAGAGATCGTCTCCGGGTTCTTTCTGACACTTTTTTTTTTTGAGTTGTAACTATCACTTTAAATTTTCCAGCTTTCAAATCTTAAAATCAAGTTATTCTGGCATTGGTCATGCAAGCTATGTTATGCCCCCTGGTGGCAATATGGGTAGGAAGATGAGAGGCCGGTTTCAATCAAAGGGAGAGAGTCAACTTAATTGAAGTCCGTGGCGGACCCTGAATTTGAAATGGAATTTCATATGAAACTTTTCTGGTCTTACTAAAAATAGGAAACATCCCGTTAAGCTAAAATCAGATGTATTAACTTCAGCCTGCAAGGTGCATATTTCAATTTCCCTTGCTTTGTCATAAAATGGATTAGCTCCTTGAGATATGCCAGTTGAATTTGAAATTAAATATTTGCTCTACATATAGCTAAGTAGCTGGACTCACAAAAGATGCCTAGTCTAAATATGGGGAGAAGTTCCTTCGAGATCAGGCCTCAGCCTATGTCACATACACACACTGCTCTCTCCTTCCTTCATTCGGGGCAGTCGTTGCCCTGTTAATACGCTTTAAAATGCTACACAGACCAAGGAAGTCATATATATTCAAGGAGGCTTTGGGAAAAAATTTCCAATTCTGTAATGTAGTCTTCAACTGAAACAGCCAAGTATTGGTTTAAATGTGGCTTATACTGAGGGCTTCTTGAATGTGGCTTTTTGCGTATCTGGGTGAGGAGAGGGAAATTTGGAAATTCTTTCACTGTGCCCCTTGGCCAGAAAAACAACAAACACTCAATAGTTCCATCATTAAGTAGTTAGAGTAAAACAACATAGTGGGCATTTCTATTCTAACAATGTGTGTTTAGGAAAAATAACATAAAAACTGAAAGCATTTTCATTCTACTCTTAAATAACCAATTATTAATTGGGTGTGTGTGCCTACTGGGCAGTGTCCAAGTTCTCAAACTTTGCGGTCAGATTGGACATCGCCACCCTCACTTCTTATTCCGAGAACGTGATACTTATCACAGCAAACGCCAGAAACCCACTTCATCGAGATGTTATCATTGAAAGGAATGCCGTCGATCTAACTGAAACGGTGAGCTACTCTGGGCCAGCAGTTTGCAATGGCATCCAATAGAAAGCCACTGTCTCTGTGCTTCCCTTGCAAATTTCAACTGTTCCACGGTTCCCCCGTGAGGTCACCACAGCATCCCAGCAGCAGTTTGAAAATCCAAAAAACCGTGCAAATCACTGACATAATCTAACTTGCCAAGTTTAGAACGCCCTAATGCCTTTGTGGGGGTGGGTAGAGATCGGGAGCCTGGTGAGATCATCCTAAGCTTCTCAGGTAGGAAAGGACAATGCAAACGCAGCACGGGGGAAGACGTGAGTAGAGGCAGAGTTGGGTACATCGATCCACAATTCTGCTAACTGAATGTCATAAAGGAGTGAGGTGCACAAGGGGGAAGGGAGGGGTTCCGACTGAGTGTAGTTAACCACACTATCTAGCAGAACATGTAGTTAAGTATCTTGATAATCTATTTGAATCTCATTGTTTCCCCTTACAATCCTGTGTTTTATTTCACGCACGAAAAACATTATTTTGAGAGTGTCCATTAGGCTCCGCCAGAATGCCAAAAGGTTAGAAACATCTACTGGCTATTGGACATGCTAGTGCGAAATTCAGGACAAAAAGGCAAAATGTAATTAAATGCACGTAATGCAGAAAAACTTGCATGGATGTCTCGTTGGTGACTGGAGCTGTGGGTGGAGATACAAGTTTTCAAGCAGGAGCGAGAGGCTGAGGATCAAGGGCAGAAGCCCACACTCAAACTTCCTTTCAAATGATTACATGAGAAAGTGTGGTACGGGGGGAACATTCCAGGCTCCAGCGTCATACAGAGCACCGCTCAAATCTGGCTCCGCTGTTTGATCTCAGGACCCTCACAGTTACTCAGCCCATAAAGCAGTAATAAAAGTAAGCATCCAGAGTTGCCCAAGTGAGGACCAAACGAGATCCCACCACGATGCTCAGGAATGCTATGTCCCTTGATGTCCACAAACAAAGCACCAACAGCCAGGATAACAAGAGCAAAATTGCATCTTTCAAATGCACCTATTTTGGCTTTATTCCAAGTACTTACAAGGGGCAGAGATATGAATTGCTACACAAGTTATTTGAATTACAAGTTAATAAACGTCCACATTAAATGCATTATCTTATAAAATAACAACCTATGAGAGTATATAGAACATCATGTGTCGCTTCTGATACTTCTGTTGACTTCGGGTTACCTGTTCCCTTTGCAAAGGTAGAGTGAGGGCGGTGAGTCGTTTACAGGAGACAAGTGACTGTGTCCGTCAGGCCGACGTTCGGAACATCCTCTTCTTCAGCTCGGCTGTCTTCTGCTCTAGCTGAGCACCACAGTCGTCTGTGGCCTTTTCAATGCCTTCATGGTACTTCTCCAGAGCAGCTTTCAAACTCAGAAATATTTCCTAAGTGGAAAATGAAGTGGAGTGAGAATTATCCCTAAACTGATTAGAATTAACCTAAACTTAATAAGACTTAAGTCCTATTAAGTTAATTAAGTTATTAACCTAAACTTAATAACTCTTGTAACTAAGAGTTTCAAGAATTCTAACCAGCTCGTTAATACTTATTAATAATATTTTAAAGCCTAAACAATCTCACGTGCACCCCCCTCAGAAACACGCGTGTGCCTGTCGTTTTAAAAGTTCCTTCTTCAGGCGCTACAATGCGAAGAAGTCGGCTACTTAGAAAGAACAGAGCAGAGACATGTAACAATGACCTGGACTCGAAATGTGAAGAATGTCTTTGTAATTGTCAAGGAAAAGCTTTTATTTTGGAGCTTTTCATCTCCAGAGAAGTCCCTGGGTTACTGCAGACACCTAGACTCTCTGCGTTTGGCCCCGCTCACCACTGAAAGATAGGTCATACGGAAGTCATACGTCATCTGTATGACCGAAAAATACACGTGAGAGACATTTTAGTAAACTCATCGGGTAATTGTACTATAAGCAATAATGAGTTTTCATATAAACCTATGTAACTGTGCTAAGAATGAAGAAAAAAATGAGAGAACAATGTTTACAGATGGACTAAAATAATAAAAGAAGCCAGTTGGCCTGCAAACACTTTCTTCTATCTCATACTCATCCAGTGCAATTTCGATCCTTGTATTATTCATTTTTCTTGAATAATTCTCAAATCTAGACACAAGAAGAAGCGGTACTCTAAGTTGATAGGTTTTTTCATCACTGAAATAAAACAGCAGTTCTCTTCCAATGGGAGGAAGAAGCAGTAAATGGGTATAATGTTCTCAATTTTAGTTGTCCCTGCCATTAAATTTTTCTTAAACCTATAGTTTGGCTACTACTTAACTTAGTTTAAATTTTAGTGTAGATATTATCTGATTTTGAGCAACTTACATAGATTATAATTTAATATATTACAATTCATAGTGTTTCAAAAAAGAACAAAACTCTTTCCAGACTCCAGCATCTATGCAAGTTTGAGAGCTATTGCCTAAGATTCAGCGAATATAAATAGATGCTTAAGGCTAAACACTTTCCAAAAATCCAAACACAGATCGTTATTAAGTCCTAATACAAAAATAGAAGAGCCTATTTAGATTTCTAAGATCTAATTGGGCATCAAATTACTACAACTACGTGGAGTACGAATCATTAAGAAAATAAATCAAACATTTTTGAAAGCTTTATTTCTTCAATCTTAAAAGAAAAACAAGGTAAACTAGTTGCTAGCTTGTGTAAACACCATTAAAAAAAAAAAAAAAACAACTCAGCAGCTATAGATCAATTCAACTTCCTAGTTCCACAGGAGTATATGTTTATTCTTAGTAAAAAGGAAGCTGAATAAATTTGGGAGAAAGACAGTACTCGTAAGAAACTATTAAGACTCAGTGTGGTTAAATAAAGATACACAATCTAAATGTCTGAACCAGCCACTTCGACACACCTAAAGAAATCATTTCCTTCCAAGTACAAAGATCCTCTTGTGCAGGAACCAAACCCACAGGCAGAGCCACCAGAAGTGACACGTGAAAGCCCATTCCACAGGCACCTGGGTGGCTCAGGGGGTTGAGCATCTGACCCTTGATCTCACTTCAGGTTTTGATCTCAGGGTCATGAGCTCGAGCCCCACGCTGGGCTCCCCACCGAACATGGACCCTATTTAAAAAAGAAAAAGCCCACTCCAGGGCCCGTCCACAGAAAGAAGCAAGCACACACTTGAAGTTACAAGCAACCCTCGGAGGATGTTAACGGCAGCAAGGACGGCCCTCACAAATGCTATTTCACCTTCCCATTAAATTCTGCATCCAAGCGGAACTTTACGTTATGAATCCACATCTAATCCACAGAATAAATACATCTTACAGTGATGACGTCACTAAAGTGAAATATTTTTAAAATCCAAGTCTGGTTCTGTGCTCTCTGTGTGGTAACCACCGGGTGCCGGTGGCTAGAAAACTGGCATTTAAAGACCTCCGGGCCCCTGAGCCGCATGCGCCCCACGTCAGCTGCTCCACAGACACGGGGACCCAGTGGCCACCGTACTGAACAGGACAGAAGAGCATCCCCATCACTGCACAACGTTCCACTGGACGGCACTGGTCCAGGGAACTTTCTCACTTTGACATCAGATAAATTTCAAAGGACAGCTGACCCTCGAGCAACACGGGTATGAAGTGCGTGGGTCCACGTACACACGGATTTTTGTACAATATGGGATTCTAACTGTATTTTCTCTTCCTCGTGATTTTCTTCCTAACATTTTCTTTGCTCTGGCCTCCATACTGTAAGAATACAGTACACAATACACATAGCACACAGAACACGTGTTGAGTGGCTGTTTATGTTACCAGTAGGCTATTAGTCAACAGCAAGCTATTAGTAGTTACGGTTTTAGCAAGTAAGAAGTTACATGTGGATTTTCAACTGTGTGCGGTTGGCACCCCGAGTCCCTGGGTTGTTCAAGGTTCAATTGTATATAATATACATGGGGTTTTACAGCCAGTCATTACCCTACAAGTACGTATTTAATTCATCAACCAAATACATTACTGAGTACCTTCTATAAGTAGCACCGTGCCTAAGTACACTAGAAAATGCAGATGTGCTCTCTACCCTGAAGGAACATATAATCCAGACCAGACTGGATACCAAGAGCTTAAAGGATGGCTAAATTTTATACTAAATTTTAAATATTTTAAATTCGAAATATTATTTCATTATCATTAATTTAAATGTAAATGTAAATAGCCATAGGTTGCCAGTAGCTACCCACTGGACAGCACAAACCCAGATTATCTGGAATCCACTAAAAGCATTCTAGGAGTATTTGAGGTCGGAGAGAGATCGAAGATATGTCATAGGAATCAGAGAAAGTTATACAGAGGCTGTACTTTCCAGTAAATTGTAAATAATGGAAATGATTAAGCTTAGCTTTAAAGCTTTAAAAGTCCCTAGACGACGGGGATCATGCCTTCCTTATTCATTACTGACTCCGAGTCTGGGGGCACCCAGAGAGTGCACAGGCCATAGGTGAACGAGGGACTGAGTGAATGCTCTACAGAGAAACCAGGAGCTCCCGTTTTAAGCAGGTAAGTACAGCAACAGGGATGGTTTAGCAGAATAAATCTGGCAGTCCTAAGTATTCAGGGCAGATCTGATGCACAGAATCTTAAGGAAGAAATTTAGCAAGTTTTTGCCACGATCCACGAGCATTACAAAATTAGGTGACAGAAGGAGAACAGAAAGGGGTTGTGATGAACAGTATCAATGACGTTTAAGAAAATCCGAACACTAACCTGGTGCTGGTCTGGATGTCAGGATTATCTCCAGAAAGTCCCAAATTTCAACTCTTTGTGATGGAAAAATGATGATGCCATCAAAACATAAGAAGAAATTTGTGAAGAAACGTAGTGAAAGGGAAAGAGAGAAAGAGAGGAAGGAGAGAGAGAGTGAGGAGAGATGCTGGAAGCTGCTGGAAGTCATTCCATAAATGTTATTCTTGTGATGAGCGAGTGCACTGAAAACACCTGGCAGGCAGCTCCACTAAGGAGCAGAGTTGGGGTGACCGGACAGAACAGGACGCTGATTTAGAAACCGATCTAAATAAAGGTGTTAATGGAAAGCAGCAGAGATAAGGATCTCTGGGAAAGAATATTTAATGAGAGAAGGGATGTGAAGATCATTAGGATCTCAGTGAAACTGCACCCAGAACAAATGGGCAACTGTAGCCCATCTTTTCCTTCTCATGGAGGGTGATTAGCAAGGAAGCTAAAAGGAGCTCTTTGGAAAATGCATCATGATTCGCCATAGGATTTAGACTCTCCCACGCTGCTCAGGACACATGGGTATCACAGTGCGGACTGGGAAATGTTACACCAACTTAGCAACTTCAACAACTGTATCCAAAGTTTTGCTCAGTGACTCTAAGCCACCCTGAAGAAAGAAATACCTACTATAGCCAAGGGCCCAATTCTATTCAACATTTTTATTTTAGAGGAAAAGGCATGATGATCAAATGTGCAGGGGACGCTAAGCCATGAAATATCGTTAACGTGAATGATACAGAGATTTAAAATGACCTTGGTACTTTGAAATCCACATGGAAGTAAACAGATGAAGCCTTAGAGAAATACTAGTAAAATTCTGATTTAAAAGTCCCAAGAAATGGTTGCATTCAAGTACGGTGAAGCAATTTAACTAGGCAGAACTACATGTGGAACAGATAGGGGTCATTTAATTGATCACCAGCTCAGTATGAGCCAAGGGCGAGATGCTGCTGCTAAAACTCCAAGCCAGTATTATACTTCATTAACACAAGCATTGTGCTTTGGGACTGGTCACAGCATTATCTGGAAGGCTATGTTTAGGACTGGATCCTACAATTTAAGCAGAATAATGACAAACAGGAAACAGAGGGGAGAAGACAGTAAACAGGATAGTAATGAATCTGAAAATTAAGCTATATAAAGAATGGCTGGAAAACTGGGGCTCATTAACCCAGATGAGAAGGCTGGAGGAACCCATGATCATTATCCTCAAATGTCTGAAGTGATATTAAGCAGAGGATGATACAGATTTGTTCCAGAGAGATCCTGGTTCGCTTGAGTACAGAAATTATATTTTAAATTCGAAATAAGAAATAACATTTTAACCACTAAAGCGGTCCTAGCAGAACAGCCTGGGTGGTTATGAGCTCAATGATATTGAAAACAATGAAGCAGAACCTAGCAATGGTTCTCAAAAGCCACAGTAAAAAATAACGGTTCATGAACCCCGTTGCTGATGATTCCAATTCAGGACATTTGGGGCGGGGGTGGGTGGGGGAGGGTTGTTTGTTCATTTCTGAATTCTAATACGCAACTGGTTTTAAGAAACACCATGCTAGATGACCATCCAAGTTTGCAAATACTGATGAAAAACATACTACATATAAGGCGCCATTCCAGGCACAGTTTGACAGGACATACTAAGGTAGCAAACACATGATCGCTACTGTCGAGAAATTGAACATGTTCTTGGCGAGACAGACAGACACAACACAGTGAGGTAAGGCCGGCAGGGGCACCTTTACGGACTGACGGGCCGGAAGTGCTGAGGCACATAGTAGCGGGTTCGCTAACTGTGCCTGACCATGTGATAACAAATAAATATTAACTGATCGATTGCTTTGATTAGGAAGTAGGATTAATTATCTCCTACAATCTTTCTAACTCGCATTCTAGGGATAAACAGAGGGCTGGGGCTTGGTGAATATCCAGTTCAGGGGCAGGAAAAAGAGAAGTCGTTGAAATGTGGAAACAAAGAGAAGAACATAAAAAGTCTGGACGGCAGATTGGGCCGACCGCGGCGGGAAAGACAGCCATTCTCTTTGGTTTTCCTTCATTCTGTCCGTCCTTCCTTCCTCCCTTCCTCACAGTCTCGAGACAGAGCTCGGGGTACGTCTACACATGGTTCCATGGGCATGCGCAACAGTGTCATCTTTGGAGGGGATACAAGTTCCAGAGAATGTAAGAGGGGATGGTCTGCAGTGGCATTTAGTATTAGGACTCCTTGCAAATTGGACGTGGATGGTGGAAGGTAGAGACAGCAAGTATTTAAATATTTCCCAGGTATCAGGGTTTTAGGAAAACTGGATCCAATATGTCAATAAAGGGAAGGGGAAAAAGAATGAGGGGGGAAAAAAAAGAGGCCATGGGATTTCACCCGATAAGGGGCTATTTTTAGTGATTTCTAGTAGACCATTTTGGGGCAACCTGGAAGATATAGGTCAAACTTCAAAAGTTAAGAGAAAATGAGATATAATACACGTATCAAGAATAGACGACTTCTTGGAGACACTGGAAGTTAAGAAAAGGATAGAAAGAGGTAAACACTTGATGTTTGGCACTGTACTGACATTTTGGAAGGAAAAAATGTAGAAGATGTCTGTCCTCATTAAACTTAGAACTGTTTATGAAACGATAAAATAAATACACTGAAACAAGCCAGGAATAAAAGCAGTACGTAACGTTAGGCAATTACGATAAAGAGATCGTGGAAAGTCCCATCGCATAGGGACTGCGCTCAGCTATTCTGTTCCAGGTAACAATTCAAACACATTTAACACTGATGGTGAGAAATACTTCTTTTTTTTTTTTTTTTTAAAGATTTTTTTTATTTATTTGACAGAGAGACACAGCGAGAGCAGGAACACAAGCAGGGGGAGTGGGAGAGGGAGAAGCAGGGAGCCCGATGAGGGGCTCGATCCCAGGACCCTGGGATCATGACCCGAGCCGAAGGCAGACGCTTCATGACTGAGCCACCCAGGCTCCCATACTTTTTTTTTTTTAATATTTCATTTATTTGTCAGAGAAAAAGACAGAGAGAGAGCACAAGCAGGGGGAGCAGCAGAGGGAGAAGGAGAAGCAGACTCCCCGCTGAGCAGGGAGCCTGATGCGGGGCTTGATCCTAGAACCCTGGGATCATGACCCGAGCAGAAGGGAGATCCTTAACCAACTGTGCCACCCAGGAACCCCTAGAAATACTTTTGAGATCCTTTTATCAGGACAAAAAAAATGCAGAAACTTTTTAGAGGACATTACTTAAAATCGCTATCCAAGTCCATCTATCAAGAAAGTTCAGAATGAGCACTGGGTATTATACAAGATTGATGAATCACTGACCTCTACCCCTGAAACCAATAATACATTATATGTTAAGTAACTGAATTTAAGCTAAAAAAAAATAAATTAATTAAAAAAAAGTTCAAAACCTTTATGGAGCATGTCCTCTTACTGCAGGGCACGAGGCTCGGCTAGGTCAGGAGAAAGGTCGTGGGGGAAAGACATATGAAGGACGCATACATCCAAACACTGGTAATGGAAAAGAGGCTATAAATGCGATCAGAGCCAAGGAACCGGGGTCCGTCTCTACTTCAGAGAGCCAGCACTATCCTGAACGTGAGGGCGGCAGAGTCGCCGCCGGGAGCTGGTGAGACCCTCAGAAAGGCACCTGGGGGCACCCACTCACCTGAGACTTCAGCCTCTCCCTCTCAGTGGCATCTTTCAGTTGCTGAATTCCAAATCGGATTTTTTGAATTTCTTGATTAATTGTGGTTACTCGCTCGTAGACGGCTCCTCTTTTTTCTTGAACTTTATTACAATCTCTAAAGGAAAATAGCGAAATTTTAATTCCCGCTTAAGCATCTGAAAAGGAAAACATGAAACTCTAATTTTGATTCCAAAGAGATCACGTATATTTGTTTGACAAACCTAACCTCCTTCTCGGACATAAAAGCAAAGAGCTGCCAACCCCAGTAGGTGCTGTAGCCGAGAGCTGTTATTTTAAAGCTGAGACTTTAAGGTTAAGGTGCACTCCCCCGGCTGTGCTCAGGTGCATACTACTGGGCGTGAGGTGGGGGGGAGTGGATGTGACTTAGGACAACTTGTCTGCAAGGCGGTTTGGCAGCAAATACAAAATCCGCCAGTTCTGCCCTTTGTCTTCATCTGCATGAGGAGGAACAAAGGAAATCTTCACCACGGGCAGGTGTGAAACATGGATATCTCATAGACACATCTGGGGGAGGTATTGGAGAAATACATTCTTAGAACTGACGGAAAGAAGGCTCTACCACGGGAAGACCCCAGCATGCTGGCTAACTACGGCCATAAAACGCTTAGTGAAATATTATTTCTTATCTGGATTAAAAAAAAAAAATAGGATCTTTTCTCAAAACACGGATGCTATAATGCCAGAGCCCAGCTATACCTATAAAATGGACCAGGTGACTCATCTGATGCAGCCCTAGCCCATTCTTCTAAATGCACTGAAACGGGCAGGGGCGCCAGAACCCTTCCGGGGAATCCTGCAAAGGATCTGGAAGCACGGTATCTGGACAGGGAAAAAACTAGGACTGAAAACAGCTCTAAATCTAGACCCAGTATTATAAGATGCATAATTAAGTCATCTTTTTTAGTCACCCAAAGGTGGAGTACCTTGTTGAAATTCTAGGAATTTCGGGATCCTAGGGGGGAAAAAATGGACTAGCTTTTCCCAATTATCGTCTAACACATTAAACTGAAAACAAGCTCGTACTCAATCACCGTGCGTTTGTACTGCTTGACATCCTCGTGCTTCTTATTTATTTTGAATTGTGCTGTGGCGAGTTTTTCCTTCTTCACAATCATCAGTCTTTTGAAGGAATTTTCTTCTGTCTTCAATTTCTTCAGCTCTGACTCATCACTCTCAATTTGGTCCTCCAAGTTCAGGCTCTGTAGTTGACGGGAAGTATTTAAAGTCGATACGACCAATCAGGATTTATAAACAAAACGAACATCTATTTCCTGGGATGAGCTATAAGGAGATACAATTTGAAAGTGAGCAGAAGAAGGCAGAGTGTCAGCTGGAGACCACAGCAAGGTGCTGCGGACGCTGGGAAGGAACAGGACCCCGGCAGGGCTACGCGGAGGGAGTTCGGGTCTGCACGAAGGTAGGAGGAATGAAGAGAAAAGGGGAAACCCTAGAACCATTAAAAGCAACCTTTTGCTGACTCTGGATGGCAGACAAGGGAGTGTACATTCGGGACAGACTATCTCAGACCACCTCACCTTCTGACCTCTACTTCCTCAAAAAAAGGAAATCCTTCATCCAATGCACCGTTAGTGATCCTGGGGATAGTGTGGGTTACTACGATAAAGTTAAGAAGCAGAAAAGAATTTTCAAGCTTCTAGCCTGGGAAAATGAACGTTGCCACTGGCTCTCCATCTCAGGGCAGGCACTAAGGGCATAAACTTAAATCCCAGGTACGACGTGAGGCCGTAAGTTGGGACTCTGGGCTTACTGGTGAGAAGATCATTTCCAACTGTTAGAACAGGTTTAAAATTCCATTACTTTCCTCCAAAACATACACGGCAACATGCCGTGTTAATTAATCATTCATTTCATCTGAAGGTTAACATAGGTCTTACCACTGCTGTGTTTAAGAAGAAAAATGTTTTATTGCTCAGCGTATATTGCCACATCTGTTATACTCTAGAATGATCCTGCCCTTCTTTAGGAAAATAGCAACACAAAGTAAAAGCAAAGCCAAGGAACTATAGTAAACCATTCCATAATAAAAACATTAAAATTCCACACCATACAAACCTCTTTTAAGATGCTGGTTAATTTTTCCCTGTTATCCGCCAGGTCCTGTATTTTCTTCTGATATAACTGTACCTCCAGCTGACATGAAGGCAAGCAGTCAACAGAGTCTCTGTAGATTTCATACTTTTCCATCACTTCTTGCTTTCAAAGAAAGAAACATAAAAACCAGTTTGATAGTCTCCTTTATGAAACTGCAGTACTGTCAGTTTGTTTGCTCTTAAATAATTTCTGCACTTAATACTGAAAGCTTAAGAGCAGAGAACAATTAAGTTTCTAGATCAGTAAGAAAGCGCTATTACTGACATGTGTCTAAGTACATATAATTATGCTTCTTAATTGCCAAATATCCTACACAAAGGAAAACTGCCACAATTTTACTCCATCACTCACTGAAGCACCTTCCAAAGATTATTCATGATGATTTGAAAAGAGTTCGTGTCTGCTAATATTCAAACTACTCCTAATTACTCCTGGGCAATTGTATTACCAATTATGATCTTCCTATTCATCTGTATAATGACTATTACTATGGCTGATTCTTTTTTAAAAGATTAATCCCTCTTCTAAAATTAGAAAATGAATATGTTCACCACAACCTCTGTAACAATACGGACTTACTTTTCTTCTCCCCACCAGCCTATCCCTCCACCCACCTTCTTAACCAACTGGATTTTGTCTTCAGCGAAGTCCTTACTTATATCATTTCTCATTTTTGTTGTCTTTTTCTTACCAATCTTTGCATCTTTGCATGTCATGGATATAATCCCTTTACCTCTCATATGCATTATAAACATGTTCCATAGGTCTCCTTTTCTCTATTTTAATTAAAAAAAAAAAAATCTCTCCCAATTCAAGATAATACAAACGTTCTCCGAAAATTTCTAAAATTGTTGGAAGTTTCAATCCACATAGAATTTATTTTTGTAAACGGTGCATGATATAGACCCAGTTCCCTTTTCTTCTAAGTGAACACCCAGTTGAACCAGAACTATTTTTTATTAAATAAAGTACACTTTTCTCATACATACTCAGATCTAGTTTTTGGCCCTCATTTCTGTTTTGGTAATCTTTGTCTATTTCTGGGTGATAAGTCTTAATTATTAGGGATGACTAGAACAGCAAACTCAGAGATAAACCAGAAACGTTCTGGTAATTGATGGTTTAAAAGCCCTGTCCCACAAAGGATGCTAACTTGTCTGCCCACTTCTACTTCTGTCCCACTGTGCCTCCATCCATCCCCCACAGCAACCCATCATCTTGTTAAACATAAATTGTATCATGTTTCAACATTCCCCTTTTAAACTAATCAGTGGTGTACCCTTACTCCTAAAGTAAAATCCAGCACCCTGAATAATCTGCCTATTGCTTATTTTCCCATGGTCACCTCATGCCACTCCCCTTCTTAGGCATGAGGCTTTGTTCCTGGAATACACCTCTCTTCCTTCTACCTCAAAGAATTTGCACATGCTGTTCCCTCTGCCTCCAATGGTCTTCCATGTACAAATTTAGTAGGATAACCACGGTTCATGCTTCAGATGTCAGCATCAATTTCTACTTCCTTTCCCTCTCCACCCAGATTTCCAAAATATTAAATTAGGCCACCCTCATTACATTATTTCAAAGAACCCTATACTTTTTTTTGTTTCTCTTTTTGGTGCTTTTCAAAAAATATTTTTAGGGCAGTTTTAAGTTCACAGAACTGAGCAGAAGGTGCAGGGATTTCCCAGGTACTTCTGACCCCAACATGTGCATACCCTATATGTTTTCATAATATATAACCTGTAATTATATCATTAATTATAAACTTCATACTTTTCTCTATCATATAAAGTAAGTCTCAGGAGGACAGAGAATTTTTGTTCTGATCACTCAGGGCAATGTCCCCCAAATTTTTTGCATGATTGGACAAATGTCTTGAAATTGTACTTCTTTTCCGTACACCTACTTTAGAGGAGAGCAACAAGGCAACAAGGGCAAAAAGCTTAAGAGAAAAAGAAGTGTAGATAAACTGGAAATTACAAAATGAACACACAATTAAACAGAAGTTGCTAAAAAGAAAAAATATATAAGAAAGCATTAAAATCAAAAAAAGGAAATTCACCCTGGAATTTTTAAGTTTCTGGACTGTATCTTTCATTTTTTCTTTATAATTCTTTAGCTTCTCTGGAGAATCCACAATTTTTGTTTTCAAACTCTCTTGTACTTCTTTCAAAGAAACTACTGACAATTTTAGTTCATTCTGTTGAGAAAACATATTTATATATTAGATACAATAATAAAATTGTCCACTTACCATTACAATAATGGAAAAGAACAAAGAAAATTGGGCCTGTGCTCATTGTAGTGGGGGAAAAATGAAATTAAGATCACCTGCATATCTGCTCCCATTTGTCTATGGGCCAAAGACCGAGCTCCTTAGCGGGATATTCAAGGTCCTTCACTGTGTACTCCTCTTGTCCTGGCAGGGTCTTCTGCTGCCAGTGCCCCTCCATACCTAGCCTGCTAATACCAGGCCTGGGTTTGAACAGATGCACGTGATCTCTCTTTGATCAGGACGGTCCTCCTTAAGACCACCATCCCACCCTCGTACCGCCTCTGAGTTTCATTAATCCTTGGAAATCCTGCTCCTGCTTCCTCTGCATTCCTTCTATGAACAGCACAATCACTGTACATGCAAAGCTATAATTATGTACTTAATCTGTGTGGCTGAATTTGACTGCACAGCTTGGGGTGCTGAGATGTTATCTTTGTTCTCCCAGCAGACAGACAAAGCCATTGCACTGAGAAGGCACTCAATACATGCTGGCTGAATTAAAACCCCTTTTTCCTTACTCTCCTGAATTTCAAGCCATTTGGGGATTTGAGGTGAAGGGCATTGGAGAATTCTGTGAAAAATTTTTTACAAATCTACAATTATACAAAAAGATAAAAAATATTCATATGAACTTCCTCCCCAAGTATTAGCTGATAAATTATGTTTACTTTGTTTTGAGATACTCTCTATGTATCGATATGGGAAAATTTCCAAGAAATATTAAGTGAAAGAATCAATTATGGATCAACAAACAACACAAGCCCATTTCTAGGAACTGAGTAATGAAACAGCAACAGATAACTATGAGTCTATATAAGGGCACGTAATGTCATGGAAAGGGATGGGAGGGTGGAAGCAGGCCCAGGGAAGAGGGCCTTCTGTGTCTGACTCCCTGTCTCTCTCACTATATACATATACGTATACACAAAGGCATGTCAATTGAGTATTTTATAACAGGACTGTGTTACTGGATGGCTTCTGTAATTTGTCTACAAATTATTTTCAACTAAGAGGAACAACAAGTGACCTTACATTTTGATCAACTAACACAGAGGCCAAATTGAATGTTTGACACAATATATCTGCTATTTTAGCAAATGGCCACACGTGTTTCATCCTCTACAAAACCAGAGGCCACCCTCCTTATAACTTATAACTCCTTTATAACTCCTTATAAAGTCAACTGATGTTGACTTTCATTACATTTCTTCCCTTTATAAGAAGCCTAAGCCTGATATTATCATTACAAAATGATTTTGTTTTACGGTAGATTTAAGTGGGACAGAAAGAAATGAATAAAACCATCGTCAGTACTACTCAAATGAAAGCATTTGCTAATAAAATGAAAGACAGAAAAATAAGAACTATATTACACCAAAGAAAATTTCAGGTGGTTCTACAGCATAAGTGTTAATTGGGAAGCATAAAAGCACAATGAGACAACGTGGGATTAAAAACATGAGAAACAGGTCAGGGTTTTCTATGTATAGAATTAAAGCCACAAACCATAAAGGCCATGTCTATAAATTTTACATTAAAAACATAAGCCTTCTAATGGAAAAAAAATCATAAATTTAAAAGACAAGTAGCTAATATCCCTAATTCATTACGTTTCTTTAAAAAAAACAAAAGAAGCCAGGAACACAGGTAGTTTACAAAATAAGACATAACAACAAACCATTGAATAAGATGTCAAAATCATTAAGAATCAAAAAAATCAAAATGAAAATGAGGTGTTTTCTTCCTATAAAAGCAACAGAGAAAGCAAACTAAAAACCTCCCATTTTGGCAAGACGGTGGGGAAAAGAACATTCTCACATTCTAATGGTAGGAACGTAAATGGGTATCTTTTTAGAAGTCAGTTTGGCAAGGGGGTTCAGTTTTAAGTGTGTATTCCCTTTGACCCAGAAATCCTACAAGTAGGAATGTGGTCTAAGACGAAAAGCAGCCCAGTACACAGATCCCGGTGTGTGTGTATGTGTGTGGGTGTGCGGCACACACACGGCTTTCCAGTAGCAGAAACACTGGAAGCCAGTGCATGTCCACCAACGGGACACCAGAAGGATCTACCGACGCACAACCGTTAAGAGCCGTTACCACGCTCTCCGGTGGCGTGGTAAGTATTTCTGCTCTTTTGTGTTGGGTGAAAAAAGGCAAGTCTGAGGCATGAAGAGTCTCACAGCTCTGATGTAACATTACACGTGGCTCTCTATCGTCTACGCACACCTCAGACCGTGTGGTGAGCTGTCAGGTGATTTTCACTCTCCTCACACGTTTCTGTGTTTCCATTTAAGGAAAAAAAAAAAGTAGTCAGCTATTATATTTATTTTTTTATTATTTTTTTATTTTATTTTTTCAGTGTTCCAAGATTCATTGTTCATGTACCACACCCAGTGCTCCAAATTATATTTAACCTGAAAAAAGTTAAACTAGATTCGTTTTAAGGAAAAAGGGAGAAACATTTATTGTAACAATGCACACAGTTAAGATACTCCTCCACAGAAAATATTCAAACCGTAAAAGCTGGTTTTATGAAAAGACACTTACCAAACGCTTGGTTTTCTCTGAAATATCAGACTTCTTTTGGGAATTTCCATCCTGGAGCACTATCTAAGGAAAAAAGCCAACAATTGTTTTCTATGATGATGCAAAACAGAATTAAATTTAGCCTTTCAGTGCTTTCTCATAGAATAAAGGTAAGGAAGGAGAGGAGTTAAATGGATTAGAGCAGATATTCTCAAACTTCCTGTTTATGGTGCCCCCAGGCCAGAAGAAATACCTAATGATTCCTTTAGTAAGTAGTGGAGTCCAAGTAACTAAATAAGTACTTGTGTCCTAACAACTTAGTAGCCCTTTGAAAAAGTCATGCATACAAATTGGAAAAAAATAATATGTTTATTTTATTCTTAAATAACCACAACTACTTCCAAATCGGATGGGTGTACCTATTGGGGCACTGCACAAATTCACACACATTGGAACCAGACCGGACACAGACATTCTCATCTTCTGTTCTGTGAGGTTGTTCATGTACTGGTTCTTCACGACAAATGCCAGAACCCAGGTTCACAACGCTGTGACGGGAAGGCAATGCGAGTTGCTGGAACTGTGGCCTGCCTCGAGCTAGGAGTTCAAGCAGGGTGCGACGTGCTGACCATCAGTTTCCCATCAAATTTTAAAATATCCTGAAGCGCCCTACCCCCGCCCCCGATTTCCTGCCAAGTCCAAGGTGCTTCTGTACAGTTTGGGAACAGCAAGTTTCGCAAAAGGCAAATCCTAAAAAATTCTAGTCAACAAGACAGCACAGAACCTGGGCAACACAAATAGATAACCACGGTTGACAGAAGTATATACCCATTATAAGGAGCATAATTGGGCACAGTAACATACCCTAGATCTTTTGTAACTCAAAGTAATGTGCTCTTACCCCCTGCTCATCCACCAAAGAAAAAAAACGTCTGTTTTTTTAACTTGAAGCGACAACTACGAAAATAAAATGAAACCTCACTCACGTGGAGTGAGGAGGCCAGGAGGGGGAGCTCTCACCCCGCAGCGCACCTTGTCGACTCCAAGAAGCCTCATCAACTAGGCCCCGCCAGGGCAAGAGGTGCACTGTGTCTCTACAGGAAACCCACTACCCCTGTGACTTCCCCAGTGAGAAACCATCACCACCCTCGTGCTGGGTTAGTCTTTTCGGGCCCCAAGAAAGGCAGTCCTCTTAGCATTCTCAAAGTTCCAGCATAGCAATTACTTTGCTGTGCTTTCTGCTCTTATTCCCTAGCTTCAAGCAAAAACAAAACCAGTGTCCAAAAAGACTTTTTTGTCATATAATGAATCAGACTCTGTGTTTGGACTCTTGCTTTTCTTCCAAGGACTCTGATCCAAACAACCCCTCCCAACCTCCCCTTCCTTCTCCATAAAAGAACATTTCTCTCCTTTGTTTCTTGGACTAGTCTATGATTATTGCTGCAGCTTACTTGTACCAAATTGTAATTCTCTGCTATTCCCAAATAAACCCATTTTTGCTGATAGGGTAACTGGCTATTTAATTTTTAAGGTCAACGCAGCTGATACCGTTTTCTGACGAAACTCCTGATTCAGTGACTGCTGCAGCTCCTGAATATCATCTGAAAGCTGCTTGAACTCTGCTTGTTCTTCAACCGGAACAGAACTAAACGTGGCAAAACAGATGAAAATAACATATATCAAGTTCTTAACTTTGCAAGGCCAAAATAGTCTCTGTCCTCAAATGACTCAAGTGAAAAAAAAACAAAAAACAAAAAACTACCTGCTTTCATGTTTCTGAATTCTCATCCTTCCGTGTAACAGAGATTTAAAATAGATGACCTGCCCTCCGCAACACAGAAAATAAAGATCCGATGGGCTCCTTGGGCCTTCCACCAGCGAATCTGCGAATCTGCGTATGGACTCATCTGCATTCGTACCTGCCTTTTGAACTCGGCTCCTAATACAAGCAGCGGGACCTTCCCTTCCCTGTTCCGGTGCCAGCTCCGGCTGGCCTCCTCGCCTCGCCTCCCTCTCCCGGATCAGCCACTCCCTTCGCTCTGCCCGTCTGTCCTAACAGCACCTGCCCGTGTAAAAGTCTCTGCCGTGCGCATGGTTCTCAACTTCTGTTTTGAGACATGGCACAGAATTATGGTTTTAATGATCATTTTCCTGACTGCTAATGAGTTTAATAACCTTTACCTATTTTTAATTAGCTATTTGTATTTATTCCTCTGTAAATCTCCTGTTCTTAGCCTTTGCCCATTTTTCTACTATCCTTTTGCCCTTGGTTTATAGTTCTCCGTATATTAAGAATATCGCACAGGCTTTCTCACTAGGGACGGCGCTGCTCTGCTGCAGAGGCTGCAAATACCCACCCCTACTTTGTCATTTATGTCTTAACTTCGTTTACGCTAACTTTACCTGTGAAATTTTAGTATTCGCCTCCTATTCCCAGTCGTTGCAGCCTACTGCTATCTCTAAGACAGTCTATAGCAGGGCGGGTTAGGAAAGCTCTCCCATGAAACTAAGAAACCCAGAGCCATCAAGTACAAGGGATAGGAAATCCTTCTGCTCAAAATCAATCTGGCCAAGAACTCATAATCCTGAATGACTCTCCAATGTGACCAACGAGGCAAAACAAAACAAAGCTCTCTTAACAGAAGAAACTGGCTTTAAGGAAGAAAGAGAGCCCATCTAATTACTGCTCACCTATACAAGATAAATACTTTCAGACATAATTTAGGAGGTACATTAATGGCTTTAAACATCTCATGCTAATTCACTAATAACAAGAATAAAATAAAAGAACATATTATATACTAATAGTTAGAAAGAAGAGAAGGAGTTTTTCTTTTTTTGGAACAGATAAATAGTCTGCTCTTCAGTGAGGAAGGAGAAGGAGAATTGAGGTAGCCTGCAGGGTTGTCAAATACTACTCATGATTCATTCTGCATCTTGAAATTATATTCATTTTATTTGTAAATCTCCTACTTACTCAAGTCTCTCCAATTTCAGTAACGCTTCCTGGTGCGCAGTATTTAACTGGTGCATTTTGTCCAGAGAAGATTTCTATCAAAGCAATTTTCGCATTAGTGCTTTTCAACACAAACAGTGATGTGTTTAAAAAAAAAAAAAATCTATCAGTACATGCTGCAAAATCTTAGTCCTCGGCTTTCACCATCAGAAATAAGACATGTTTCAGAGAGAACAGGCATTCGTGACGAGTGAATGAGGAATATACTTATTCACGCATAAATGCAGAGTTCTTACCATAGTCAGGTACTGGGCTAAGTGCCAAGAATAATACTCAAAAAGAAGTAGTTATAGTTGGGACTTAAGCAGCTCATTCTTCTTGAAGGATCAGATACACACATGTAAGTTCACAAACCAACTTGCTACAGGACTAAATATAATGACATCCAGCCCAACCTGGGTAATGGCTGGGGAGGAACATCACGGGGTGCTTCATAAATATGATAGATGTCTGAGCTGTGTCTTAAAAAATGAGGAGAAATTAGCCAAGCAAAATTGTGTGTGTGTGTGTGTGTGTGTGTGTGTCTGTGTGTGTGTGTGTGTGTGTGTGTTAGCAAATCCACATGAAGCTTTGGAGAGTGTGTGATGTTTGGGAAGTCTAACCTTGACATGATTCATGCAAGGAAGCTTCTATCTGTACAGCTCAGTGTCGCTGGAGCTGAAGTTCTAATTGTTTGATGTTACTCTGGCACTTTTCTAAGAATATGATAACCCAAAACTGAGGACAGATGGAAACAAATCACATGGATGACCCCATAATCTTTTCAAATTCTCTAAATTGTTGATGAAATGAGTTTCCATCTGTTAAAGTGATTTACTTGGACTGGATCTTATAACGCAATGTTGGGCCAGCATGATAAACAAAACATCATTTTAGGCCATTCTTTAGAAAGCAAACACAAATCTCAAATGTCTCAATTAAATAAAGAACACTACACTATAACTCCAAAGGAAAAAATGTGTATTTGTCACTATTTCTCTTCCCTAACATTTCCTAATATAGGAAAAGGAGCCTCAGCTATAAGATTAGAACAAAAAAACCCAGCCTTTCCCTACTGTTATCCAATAGGGAAGAAAATCTCATTCGGATACATAGTTTCCAGTAACAAGAATCTGCAACTTACATAAATATTAAAATAAATAAATTTGATTCTAACAGCCATCTGACAGATATCTGTGACTACTATTTCAAAACAGATTGGCAGTTCATAAGTGATGTTACTGATCTGGTATGTGACTCAAAAATATATTTAAATCTTACATATTGCCAAAGAAATTCCATATATGTCTCACGGCATGCTTCTCTGAAGTGAATGAAGTTGATAATGCCACTTAAAAACCGACTTGTCCGTTTTGCCTCTAAAACAGAATGCAAGACTTCTTAAGTAAACCTTTGAAACAATGTAAAAATAAAAATTCATCCTCTCCCACGATATACTTTGTTCATAGCACATAGAATAAAACTGCGTGCATGCTATAATTAAGTGCAAAAAATGTGCTCTAATATAAAAATCAGAATTATCTTTGCATTAATAACTTAAAGAAAAAGGTAAATCATTTTTGACCAAGAGAGAATAATAAGGAACAGATTTACTCTCCCATCTTAAACAACTAGAAAACCAGATAAAATATACAAAGTAAAAAATCTTTAGACACCAGACGACAGGCAATGCAGCTCAGCCATCCCTAAGAGAAACAAATGATGTGAACCCTATTAATGCACCAGCCCAGTACTTGGGAGTTTTCAGGCTGTACCACAAGGAGGGAGAACACAAATAACTTACGGGTTTTGCTGAGTCACAAAGATCAAGTTTGGAGTTGGAAGAGGTCAAGGCAACTAGAATTTATGAGTTCTAGAGGCCTTGGCCTCTCCCAACTAAACTCTATCTCCCTGACAGCCTTTATAAATATATTCTATAAATATATTCTGTTTGTTCAGGAAGACAGAGAAATCCATCAGCATTATAAGAAAGGGGAAGATTTTTTTAAAAGACCCAAATCAAACTTTTGTACTTAACAAATAAAATATATCTGAAATAAAAAATACACAAGGTGGGATTAATAGCAGATCGACCTGAGAGATGTATTAGGGACAATGAAGACACAACAATAAAAGCTACCTAAAAGGCCAGAGAGAAAAAATGAATAGAGCACCTATGAGTTGAGGGACAACATCAAGTAGCATAACAAATGTGTAATTGGAGTCCCACAGAAAGGAATGGCAGAAAAAACTTGTATAAAATATCTAAATATTTTCTAACTTTGATAGACACTATAGACATAGCCAAGGAAGTGAGCAAGTCTAAGTTGTGGTGGGAGGGGGAGAGGAACACAACAACGAATAGAAAGAAAATCCCCCCAAAGCACATTACAATCAAACCACTAAAAACTTATGACAAGGAGAAAGTCTTACAAGCAACTAGACAGAGGGAGAATCAAAAGAAAGTAAGTCCAGGCTAAGTAAGCAAGTGGTCCAGATTATTAACTTTCATGGAGGAATAGTTGCTGATGCCTTGGGACTCAGCATTGAGCTCCCTAGAAGA
Organism: Potos flavus; assembly: GCA_028534135.1. Taxonomy (NCBI): domain Eukaryota; kingdom Metazoa; phylum Chordata; class Mammalia; order Carnivora; family Procyonidae; genus Potos; species Potos flavus. The sequence goes on from CM052893.1 coordinate 53,275,772, forward strand.
TGTGGGACTCTAGGAAGGCTGCATCCTTAGTGAAAAGGTAGACTAGGGAAAGATAAATCTCATACCGGTGAGGGAAATGACAAAGCTACTGGTGTCTCTTAGCCTTGTCGCTCGTGAGAAAATAATCTCTGAGACTCCCAAAGCTTGAACCAACTGCCATAAGGATTTTTAGTCTGAATTAAACTATATATGTGGTCCAAGAACTACCAAAATTAGGAATTAAAAAAGTGATCTTTAGCCACTGATAACCCTGGAACAACTGCCAAAAGCAAAAAGTATCCCAGGAGGGATGTGGCCTCAACCCTAGGAGCAGAAGATCACAGGACTACTCTGCTGAAGACAAGATTAAATTTATAATCCAAAGGCGTGTGGGCATATGCACGCACACACACAGAAGAAACAATCTGTCATCAGTTTGTGGGATGCAGTTAAAGCAAGACAAAGGGAAATTTATAGCAGTAAACACCTGTATTAGGAAAGAAGAAAGGTCTCAAATTAATTAATATCCTTGGGGCGCCTGGGTGGCTCAGTCAGTTAAGCGCCCGACACTTGATTTTGGCTCAGGTCATAATCTCAGCGTTGTGAGATCTAACCCATAGAACCCCAAGGAGATTCTCCCTCCATCCCTCCCTTCCCCATTTTGCATACACACTCTCGCTCTCTCTCATAAATAAATAAATAAAACTATGATACGCTTAAAATATACAAGTAAAATCTTAGCATCTCTGAGGCCAAGATTTCTTAATAATACACACAAAAAGTGGTTTATGAATCATTTTTATGAGAAAAGAAAAAATTGATCAATTAGAATCTTCAAAATGGAAATGTATTTTTCTCTTCAAAAGACACTGTTATAGTATTAAAAAAGCAAGTAATAGATTGGGAGAAAATATTTGCATAATACATATCTGATAAACTATGTGTTTTTATAATATCTGAAGAAGCCTTACAATTCAATTATAAGACAAATGATTCAAAAAAAAGACAGGGGCTCCTGTCTGCCTCAGTCAGTGGAGCATGTGACTCTTAATCTTGGGGTTGTGGGTTTGAGCCCCACATTGGGTGCAGAGATTACTTAAAAAAATAAAATCTTAAAAAAAATAATTCAAAAAGACACTCCACCAAAGAAGATATATGGATAGCAAATAAGCATATGAAAATATGCTGTTATTAGTCATAAGGGAAATGAAAATTAAAATCATGAGGTACAGCGATATAGCCACTAGAATGACTAAAATTAAAAATTTCCAGTATCAGTGCAGGGAAGGATGTGGAGCAATTGAACCTGCCAGATGCTGTTGATGGTATGAGGTCACCACATTAGAAAACAGTTCGGCAGTTTCTTAAAACGTTAAGAATGTACTGAACACAAGCCAGCATTTCTAGTGCTAGGTGTTTATCCAGAGAAATGAAAACACATGACCTCAGGAAGACTTGTAACCTATGTTCAGAGCAGCCTTGTTCATAATGGCCAAAACCTGGAACAATCCAAATGTCTATCAACTGGCCACTGGGTAAATAAATTGCAGCTTATATTTACAATAGAATACTATTCCAAAATAAAAAGAAACAAAGTACTAATAAATGCAACTAACACGGAT
>CM052893.1:53277872-53300205 GCA_028534135.1 Potos flavus
GATAATTGTCTTTCTCTGATTGACTTATTTCACTTGGCATAATACCCTCTAGTTCCATCCACGTCGTTGCAAATGGCAAGATTTCATTTCTCTTGATGGCTGCATAGTATTCCATTGTATATATATACCACATCTTCTTTATCTATTCATCTGTCGATGGATATTTGGGCTCTTTCCATAGTTTGGCTATTGTGGACATTGCTGCTATAAACATTCGGGTACACGTGCCTCTTCGGATCACTACATTTGTATCTTTAGGGTAAACACCCAGTAGTGCAATTGCTGGGTCGATTTTCAACTTTTTGAGGAACCTCCATACTGTTTTCCAGAGTGGCTGTACCAGCTTGCATTCCCACCAACAGTGTAGGAGGGTTCCCCTTGGAGACGTAAACTATTAAAGTCAGATATTAAAAATTGTTTTAAATTCTCACTTACTTGGATATAGAATATCAGCAATCTCAAAGTCATTCACCCGACAGATGGGCAGAAATGAGTCCCTTAAAGATGAAGTGGAGAAAGAATATTTTAAGTTATATATAAACCATACGATATAAACATTTTATTTTCCAAGAGATTTCTGGATATGTTTCTCAATGTCCAAAGAAGTCTACTACCACGCATAACCCTGTAGCATAGAAATCTATGTTTTCTGTACACTACACCAGTATTCAAGCAATACCAAGGTATAGTTATAAATTCGAATAAACAACACACACTTTTGGAAGTACACTAGGACTCTAAAAACTCAAAACCGCCAAACAATTTTAGATTCACAACATCTTAAAACTTCCACTGAAAGCAGAATTGAAAGTGCCACAGAGGGAAGCAGTTAGTTCTATTTGAAGGAAGTCTACAATTTTCAATGTACTGATGGAGTGGAGAGGGAGATGATAGAACTTCTTTCTCCAAGAAAATCCTGTCATTAAGAAAGCTTAATGCAATGAAAAAAAAATGAATGTATGTAGTCTCAGAAAAATAAAGCCACCTTACTCACAGATGAATAAATAAGTTGCTGACTGGTAAGAAGCCTTCCATGATATGTGGATACATGACTTCTGAGTTCACTGGCATCTAAATGGAATATATCACAAAATCTAAGTTACACATTGATTAGACAAAATGAGAAAAATCTTCAACCTCAAAATCACCTTTTTTCCCCTTAAGTAGGCTCCCTAACTTCATGACCCTTAGGTCAAGAGTCATACGCTCCCCTGAGCCAACATGGCACCCGCTGTTAATCATAAATTAAAATCAAAATAACATTATCATTAAATGTTTAAAACTCAGTTAACAATAAAGATCCTAGCACAAAACTAGAGTCGCTACATAATGCTAGGTTCAGAGCAGGTGCTCAGTAAAGATTTTTTAAATGAATGAATGAAGGGGTAAAGTCAGCATTTACCAAATCAGGAACTATGCTGAGCATTTTACATGCATTCTTCTTTAATTTTCATAACTACCCTAAAACTGTGCTATCCCTATTTTATACACAAAGAAACTAAGGCTTAGCAAGGTTTCATAGCAAATATGTGGCAAAGCCTTTGATTTTTAAACAATATGTAATCATATTGTTGAGATTCTAAAGATAGCACATTTTTAGTAAAACTTCAGATCATGCCCTGAGGATTTAACAGCAACAACAAAATTAAGAAAAATGACTTTTCCTACTAACAATACCTAATTTGCTAAAAGCTCAGTTGCCTTATTTCAATTGTTTTCAATCTTAGTGTACATCTTATACTCTAATTGGGGAATCTTTTCTCAGAAGAGAGTGTATGTGTGAAGTCTGCTATTGCTCATTAGCTTCTGAAGACAAACTTGTAAATCTGTGAATAACTACACAGCACCAATAATTTGTGTCATTTAAATCTTTCAGTACTGTTGTCTTACTAGAGCTATCAATATAAGCCACTATTATGCCTAAGATTTTTCTGCAAGTGACATTAATTTTACATAAGCCTTTTTGATTTTGTTAAAAATAAAGTCGAGAACTTCCTATCCTGAAACCGGTAGGCAATGTGAACAAGGGAAATGCAGCAAAACAAAGCAATTTTGCCTCATCTTAAACCCACCATGTAAAAATGCTCCAGTCGAATTCCATATACTATTTGTAAGGCTCGCATGTAGATCATGTGCAAGACTTCAGGCTACAACAGAAAAACAACTTTTAATACTCCGATGCATGACTCTACAGCTGAATCACCATCATCTGCCATTGTAGACAATGGATACAAAGAAAAAAGTAACAAAATTACTCTATTTCTCCAGCAATATTTCTTTATTTTTCCAAATTTTAAAATACCTATATACTTATCAGTTTGCTCAGGTGTAATAAGTGGTCAATAAGATCAGTTGTTCAAGCTTACATACAAAATGAGAGCAAGTATATCCAAATCCAATCCAAGCAATCCATCCGCATTAGGGAAGACGGTTTAGTCTTTCAAAATAGATTGCAGGCATGAGGCAAACATAATGGCACACTGAGGGTGTATTTTTTTTTTTTTTTTTTAAGACCATGGGCAAACTTATTTCATGCTTTAGATGTTAAGGTTTCCTGAGATGTTAAAGTTTAAGTGAACACTATAATCCTGGGGGTATAAATTTAATAGAGTAGAAAGGCATTTTCAAAAGATTTCTCTTCCAATTCAGCAGCTGCCAAATACTGGCCTATAGAACTTGTTCTGATCCATATACAAGTTCATTTATTCTGAGATTATTCCTTCCATTTTAAAGAATTAAAAAGGGACCGAGATCAAAAAGTTTGAGCTCTACATCATTAAACCAGGTTTTATTATGTTATCACTTCAAGACCAGCAAAGGAAAATGGAAGGAGACTTTGGGATTTTCTGTGACATATAAATAGTTCATTTTTGCATTTAATAACTAAAGAAATAAGAACGAAGCCTGTCAAAACAAGTCAATCCCCCCCTTGGGGCATAATGCAAGAAAATTAATCTGTAAGCTTCCAAAGAGAATTGTTTCTAAGCACTTTTTATGGTTGGAAACCACTTGGAATAGGTTCCTTCAAGCCCTACCAATAAATGATACACTCAAACCACCACTCCAACAGTAATAAAAAATTTAATATACTTTAATACGTCTATGATTTAGAAGTGTTCTTTTTTTTTTTAAGAAAACAACCATATTAAGGAATTGAATTCCTAATGGAAATGTAGATGTCACCTCACACATAAACGTAACATTATTTTAAAATTACATTTGGTGAGAGATTGCTTCTGGATTAAAATGACTGGCCCACATCAAGTAGGAGGGTACACACCCTTCTGCAAATACTATAGGCCGAGTAGTTTCATTTCTTTTTAAATACCATCATCCACATGCAAACACAATCACATCGTACCTTTGGATTTGGATAAAGATCATTCTTGGAGAGGTTTTTACCATCAGCTCCCGTTAAGATTTTGTTGCGAATATGAATCACAATCTCAGCTACATTGTATCTGGGGAAAGACAAAGTTTCCATCTTGGGAATCGCCTGCCACTTGGAAGGAACAAAAACCAAAGGTCAGAAACATGGCACAACTAGCTGTTCTCTTTATCTGGAAGCTGATATAATACAAGCAAAACTAACAAGCCAACTTTGAACTATTCATAGTAGTGCTAACTATCATCAAACACCCTCGTAAGATAACACAAATTACATACATATGTATATCCTAAATTATAAATGTGTATATATATATGTATCTATCCTGAAGTATCTTTTATTCTGAAATGGCTCAGTCATTCTCTAATTTCCTAATGCTATTCTCTTTCATATGGGAAAGAGGATGTTGCTTGAATATACGTGAAAATCCGTGTTTTTTTTTCTTTGTTAAATTTGGGGGACTTAGGGCTAAACAAGATTGGTCCTGAGGATTAATCCTCAAGCCAAGATATACAGGCAACACTATCAGCAGAAGCTATATATAAAGTGTCAACATAAGGATAATAAAATCGTACTCTCATCTAACATCCTATTTGATGTACACATAGTGAGATGGGTAATAAGATTTAAGATGTGCATAGGAAGAGAGAGGTGAAAAAATACAGTAAAAATAGAATGCTGTAATTGGTAGGAATTTCAGTCACCAGAGAGATAACTTAAAACAACAACGACGACCACCACCACCACTTTCCCTTAATGTCCTCCCACCTGTGTCCCCCTGCAGCAGTTGTTCTCACAAAGGGACAAGAGGGTGCGTGTGGAGACACCTTTGGCTGTCAGGACTGGAATGGGGGATCTACTGGAATCTAGTGGTAAGGGTCCCAGCATGCTGCTGAACAACGTACAACGCACAGGAGAGCCCTCCACCCCCCACCTCCACCTCAGCAAAGAATTATTCAGTCCAAACGTCAATAACGCTGAGATTAAGAAATCACGTCCTGGAGCCTTGCATTCAACTGTTTTAATGCCTGCCACAGTGTATTGTGATGTTTCTAGAACTGTGACACTACATGTTGAGCCCCCAGAAGCTGACACCTTTTCATTTTTATTTCTAGCTGTGCCGGGCCGAACAGCAGTGGTGGTAAGGGCAGGAGGAGCGCCAGCCACAGCAGCGCTGCCTCTGCCTCTCAGCGAACAGTATCAGATTTATTACATACGGATCCCCTACTCGGTGAGCAAGTAGCATAATTCAAACGACCCAACGTGAATACATTCAATTTTGCAAACACTGAAATGACCCACAAACTGAAATGACCCACAATTCTGGAAATCCATTTCTTTAGGTGCCTAATGTTTCTTAGACTATTACAATTAAAAGAAGCTTCGGCAACTTGCCTAACCTCTGATAAATGTGGAAAGCCATTCTGAAAGATGACTGACAAACAACTTTGCACTTCTGCGTGAGCACGTGCAAACGTCACAAAATTCACTAACTCTCAAGGCAAATTTTTTCCACTCCAGTATGGCTCTCATGATTAGATAACACTTCCTCACACTGTGTAGAAATCTGTTCGTTGTAATCTTTACCCACTGGTCCTATTCCCCGTCAAGGCAACTACAATGTATTAACTTCCGTTTACAAGACACGACTTTTAAAAATGTGAAGAAAGCTATCACATCTCTGCTTAGCCATCTCTTCTCAAAGGTTAAGTATAATATAAGTGGAGCCACTGCTTATATGACATTATTTTAGAAACTTTACCATTCTACTCACGTTCCTCTAAAACAATTTTGTCTATGTCTTCTTAAAATGTAATGCTCAAACTGAACGCAATACTCCAGATACAGGTTGCCTAGGGCAGAGTATTAATACAGTAGACATTGGCCACTGCCGATCTAGTCTACGACGGTAGCACTTACTCTCTGTCTCCATCACTGTCTCTCTTTCATACACACACACGACGACGAAAACTCCCGGAACTCCTTCAGTGTGACCCATTGATATCAAGCCTGGACTTCTCCGTGTTTTTCTTACATAATTATTTGAACGTTAAGCAAGGTTCGAATTACTGAATTTTATACTTTCACACTTTCATTCCATAGTCAGCATCTTTCTGACTCCAGATCCTGACGCCTCACATGTTAAACGTCCTTTTCAGCATAAATACACATTCCTCAATTTCATCTAAGTCATAGATTTAAAAACTACTGCCAGAAATACTTGGCCAAAAGATTGTAGAAAAAGTCACTTTTCCAAAACAAGCTACATCTGGATCAAAGATTATCACAAGAGAGAAAGAGTAGGTGTAAAATACCTTCATAATCATTATTGCACAACCTTCTCTAATGTGTCTTGCACACTCCATCAGATTAATCCTTATAAACACCTCATGTAACATCTTTACAAAAATACTTCAATCACCCTACCCACCACATCAAATTCAAATTTTTCTGTTGGTTTATAAAACACTCCAATGTTTAACAAATCAATGAATTTTCTGTTTCAAGTTAGTCTCCTCCAAGATGTTTCCCAAACTCCCAATGTTTTTTTTTGGAATCATCTCCCATATCCAATTTTTATCTTTATTTGATAGTACAATTTCAGTTCCAATTTATTTTTGGGAGGTGGGGGGCAACACCTTCCAACTAAACAGTATGAGGTCTCTAGTGGGATAAATTTCATATAAACAACCTAATAATATGTAGAGTGACCCTCAGACTGCCTAGCAAGTAGCTGGTATTAACTGCTAATTATCCCTCTGGTTTCTTTATATTTGCAACACCTAGAAGCCGAACAGAGTAGATGCTGACAGAATACCTGTTAAATCGTACACTTTCCGTTTGGCTAAAACAAGTTAGTTTATGAAATCAAAATTCGAGGAGGCAAAGACTAAGCAAAAACAACCTCAATAAATTAAGTAAAAAGTTTCCTGAACTCATTCAGGGAAAATGAACGTGCTATGCACGCATAGTGCCATACATACACCGCTCTTTTCCTTTGATTCTTAGATTAAGTATGAGATTTTCGCTCTGGCTAAGCGATGTGTGAGCAACGGAGATCTGTAGAAAGTTGAGCGTCTCAACCCTATTGCCTTCTAAATAAATGGGTTTAAAAATGTAAATAGAAGCTTGAACTGACCAGCTTCAGCTCGTTTCTTCCTCACACAGTCTACGTGGCAACAAACACTCGTTTCGTAGGAACCAAGCTCAGGTTGTTTCTGGGAACACCACCAAATTAAAAGAACCCCCATCTCCCAGGGGCTGGCTTCTCCAGACTCCTCCCCAGCGCTGCGCGCAACGAAGACACTGCCAGGCCCGGCGTCCGGGCTCCTGCCCGCGCCCCCGGAGGGACGGCGCACTCAGGCTCGCGTCCTCCCGTATCGGTTCGCGCTCACTTACCGCGCCAGCCAGCCGCCCGCAGGAGGGCGAAGAGCTCCGGCGCTGCTGCAGGCGAAGTCGAAAGTCAACAGACACCAACCATCAACCGTTGTCTCTTTTCAAACTTGCCGCCTCCCCCTGGAAGTCCCGCCCCTTCCTCCCCGCCCACTTCCTCTTTGCCCCCGCGCCGGGGGCCGGTAAGGCTCAATAGACTCGAGGCGGGTGAGGTTCGTGCGGCGAGAGAGGGCGCCGGGCTCCAGGCGGAACCGTTTTTCGCGGCGTCGGCCTCCGGTCGGACCTGGATTCCACAGGAAGTGGGAGCGCCGCGGTTTGCCGGAAGGGCTGGGAATGCAGGGAGCGTGGCCGCTGCGGAGTTCCTCCACAACGTGGAGCGCGTCTGGGGCTCGAGGTTGGGAGCAAAAGCCAGTGGACTGTTTCTAGAGACTTGAGCTAAGCTCAAAGTGAGAAGGGAGAGAGGACGCGGGGCTCTGCGTGGGGCTGGGTAAGTCCTAGCGTCCCAGAGTGATGAGACTGATGCCGATATGTTGACATCGAGTGTGAACGCACGGCTTCTGTGTTAGGCTTCCCTCAAAGGGGAAGGATGAAGGGGGCGAGTAGACACTGTCATCAAATGAGGATCTAAATCCGAGAGGCCATGGAGCTGGCCGAGGACGCGCACAGTGGCTCACAAGTAGCACAACCAGTGTCCACACCCAAATCCCCTGATTCTGCGTTGGGAAGCAAGACTTCGAGAGGCGAAAGAAAACGAACGGTTCATCCGGCCAGAGCCTTTCACTTTTACAAGCAGGCAAACGGGGGCTTGGAAGTGATTGTTCCCAACTTGTAGTAAGCGGCACTGTTGAGAGGAGAAGCCAGGTGTCCTGATTTCTAGCTTCTCCCTCCCTCCCTCCGGGCGTGTCTCCACAGTAGCCGGCAGGGCAGGTGCTTCCCGACACGCGACTGTTCCCCAAACGTGCACGTCCCCGAGTGAAGGGTGCTTCATACGTGATCCCAAGGCAGCGTCCTGCAGCGCAAGACATGAGCACACTAGTGTCGGCGGAGAAGGGACGTGAAGTTTTACTTGGGTTTGGGGCACTAGAGGCCGTAATGGGACTTGCATCTGACTGCAGGATGGAGTGTTAGCTGGCGAAGGTCCTATGTTGGATGGGGAGTCTGGACTGAATAAAGTGAAAAGTCATGCTCGAAAAATTGTGTTGGAAGTAGACAAATTCTGGTGCTTTTTGTGCGTATTGATAGAGAAGTCTATACCCATTCTAACAAAAATACATTTCATGTTAAGCAGTTGAGAGTTTCTTTTTCCCTAAGTCTATGTATTTAGGTACATCTCAAAGTTAGAATGTAGTAAAACTCAAAAGTAGGTTAGGAAAATAAAATTTTAAAGATCTCAGAGAGTGAGGAAAGGAGAGGGAAAAAAGACCTTTCGTTGGCACTTGCTGAATCAAATGTATTACTTGTGCGTACTTACCTTCCATTGGAACACATCTCCTTAGAGGCAGGGAAAAGGGGGACCCCTAAGGGTGGAGGGCACAGCTCTGGAATCAGTAGCCGGGTTTAAATCTCTGGTCACACTACTTACTGCCTATGTGGAGTCGGGCAAGTCATTTAACCTAACTAAGCTGCTTTCCACCTCTGCAAAATGGAGGTAATAGTCCTATTTGATTTATAGGTTATCATGAAGATTAAATTAATTCGTTCGTGTGAAGTGCCCAGCAGAATTGTGAGCACTCAATGAATATTAGCTGTTATTTTGATTATTATTTGTATTTGGTCCCTATGCACATGGTGAGCGCTCAACAAACGTCTGAACTGTTGAGAGTCCAGACAAGAAAAGAGTGACCTATATGTGGGCCAAGAATAGAATGGACCCAATGGGAAGAAAAACAAGACAACTTTACAATATAATGGTTTAATTGGGGGATAACTTTACCATAGGTATGGCAATTTGATAGTTATATTAGAATTAAAAGTATGAAAGGGCTCATAGGTATTTTTGAAATTATCTCAGTTATAAGGATAAATGTGACTTTAAAAAATTCAGTTGCCTGTTACTGGTAGTGTGAAGTAGAGGGTGGAATGGCAGAAACCTCAACTTAGACTTTCTAGAGTTGTAATCATCATCCATAAAGACACTAACTACAGCAGAAAATTGAACCTAGTATTCTTTATGACTGTGGCATCTTGGTTTTCTGCACCTGGATACCCTCACTTGCTCTGTATCTGCTCTTCTATTTCATTTTCCCTGTCAGTGCTCGGGCTGTTGCCTCCCTTCCCAGCCTAGACTGCAGGGTTTATCAGCGTCTAAATTTCCTGTGTCCAAGGCCTCGGACCCAGGTGCCTGTCAAAACTGTGACTCTAAATGCATCCCATAAGTCCCCAGCTCAGCTCCCTGAAGGAAACAGTACACAGGGGCATATGACACATTCGTGGCCTCCAGCTTCGGCTCACCTCCTGCTTCGTAACAGTCCATTAGTTTATCCATCAGTTTCCTTAGAGCTTTCAGTGCCTCCTTACAAACTACCCCTTCCCAGCCTCAACTCCCATCTTTATAAGAAGGTGGCCGGTGTAGTCCGAAAGGTGTTTTTCAAGCACGTGACACACTCACAAGCATCTGCAGTTTTTATACCTGTTCCTGATCTCATTTTAATTCCATGTTCCCTTTCTAGATTGCACTTTACAGGCTGGATGACAGACGTGTAAGGACTGAGCAGACCTTTGAGTGACAGGATGGGGATGCTCCGTGAGACAATGACAGCCTGCAGCTGGGACTTTACCTTTAAGGCAGGTGGTGCTCTGTGGTAGCTTGTACTTTGGGTTAAAATAAATAGATCTCTTTTTAAAGTGATGGGTTCCAAATTGTTGTTTCTGCTTTGTTTTTAGCAGATCAGTAAAGCTGAAAGGTTGGCTCACTTAATCTAGGGTGGTAGAAATAGGCGAAAATACGAAGATGGATTCTACTCCCTACTTGCCATCAGGCACCCATGCATTGGAACAGAGGTTCCCTAAGGGCCACACACATTTCCAGTAGCCTTGTTTCCAGTTAACTGAGAAAATTCAAGCCAGTATACAACATACACCTTAATGTCCTGCTACCACTGATCAGTCCCTCCTTGAAACCTAACTCCCTTTGCTTCACTCCTTTTTTTCTAGCTACCTCATACTTCTTAGCTGGCTCTTTCTCTCCTCGCTTTAAGTAGTGTAAGTTCCATCATCATCATCATCATCGTTACTATTATTTTGTCTGTATTTTCTCCTTGGGAGTATCATCCACTCACTGTTTTAACCTGTTTGTTCATGAAGCCTAAAGCTGCTGTTGTTCCTGACTTCTCCCTTGAGATTCAAGCATTTACTTCTCTTGGTTCACAAGCTCCTTGGCACCTTCCTAGGTATAATCTGAAGCCAGGTCCATAGTTGGGAGGGCAGGGAGAGGCAAAAGAAAGAGGTAGGCCATGCCGGATTGGTAGGTAGCAGGTTGAATAAGCAAAGGCTTGTCTTGGGTGGCTGCAAGAGGAGTAGATCTCTTGACTTGCCTGCCAAATCTTGAAAGTTTATATCCTTTCAGTCACGTATACAATCCAGATGGGTCTCAGTAGCACATCGCTATCTCAAGGCTGTGTCCTTGGAGCAACCTCTGGGTGCAGGGAAGGCAAGCTGGACACACATTCCAAGGACAGAGGAGGGGGTGAGGAGCCTCCAATTACCAGTGTCCAGCTCACAGGTCAACCAGTGGTCATGTCCTCTTGGTGACTCCAATAATTTCCTTGCCTTCTAGATAGATCCACATGAACCATTCCAACTTTAATTTGTCCCTTTCATTTCCACTATCTTAGTGCTATCTCTAGCTTTACCACCCCTTCCCCCACCCCCAAATTCATCTTGTAAGTAGCAGCCGTAATGATCACTCCCAAATGTAAATCTGAACGTTTCACTTGTCTGCTTAGATTTCTTCCATCCATCTTTCTTATCACCTCCAAGATAAAGTCTTAACTCCATAGCCTGGCATGCTAAGACCTTCATGATCTTGTCACTGTTAATGTTTCCGCCCTGTCCTCCCATCACACCCACTTCCGGGTCATGAGGCTGTTTTATATTTTGAGACCTTATTTTTGTTGACTGTCTGGGCTATCCTGATTTTCTTCGCCTGACTCTTAGTTATCCTTACTCATTTTTCGGAGAGTCTTTCAAGAAGTTTTTACCTATTCTGTAGTCTGAATGAGTTGACTTTCCTCCTGGCTTTTATTGGCAATCATCTTATTCATTCAAAAAATCATATTAAGCCCCTAATTTTGTGCCAGACCCTGAGCTACATACTAGAAACATAATAGTGAACAAACAAATGTGATAGAAACCAATCTGACAATTGACCTGACATATTCTCATAGGGAGGGGAGGCAGGTAATAAAAATATGTTTTTAAAAAATGCAGTTCAGCCTGATTGGCTCTGTGCTTGAGAATATCTAGGAATTGGCCAGGTTAAACGGCGGGGGGGGGGGGCTTGGGGGGATGAGAGGGTGGGGAGGGGGGACAGGTGCTGCAGATAAGAGGTAACAACTCATGTGAACACCCACTCAGGAGAGGAGAGCACAGTCTGGGAACAGATTCTAGACAAAGGGGTGAGGAGGTAAGCAGGGACCAGATCATGAAGAATATTCTAGTCATGTTAAGGAGTTCTTAAAGGTAATAAAAAGCTTGAAGGTTTTTGATATGATTAGGTTTATATTTTAGATGATGGTTCTGTCTAGTGTGAGAAAAATGGAATTCAAGAGTGGCAAGGAAAGCAGTTCAAGAGGGAGGGAAACCAGTTGGGACATCATTATAGTAATCCAGAGAAAAGAAGACAGCAGCCCATATGAGGGTATTGCCAGTGTGAAGGAAACAGATCCCAGAGGAATTTAAGGAATCGAAGTGGTGGGGGCACCTGGGTGGCTCAGTCGTTAAGCAGCTGCCTTAGGCTCAGGTCATGATCCCAGGGTCCTGGGGCTGAGTCCAGCTATCATATATTCATAGCCTAGTACAAGTCCTTAGATGTTGTAGATGCTTGAGAAATGTCGTTTCATGAGTTTTCTGACTCAAGCACCCAGATAAATGTGGTGTCATTCTGATTTATGGAGGGAAACTCATTTTAGGTGGTGAGTGGTGGTTGAGTTTTAGACATGTCAAACTCAAGACGCCTGTGGGAGATACACATGAAAATGTCCAGATCCATGGCATTTGGAAGAGATCAGTGGATTCTTTGTATACTTAAAAAAATAAAATAAAAGTTTCTGTTATATTGAAATGATCTGTTTCCAATCTGTCTCAACTCCTATCCAGGGCTGGTTCTTAATGACTCGATTCCCAAGCACCTAGCACCATGTCTGGCACAAACTGAGCACCCAGTTAATGTTGGTTGTTGAAAGGAACTACTTCTTTTTAAGCATGGTTCATCTAACAGGAGAAATCAGTAATAGTAGTAGCCTCTGAGGAGGAAGACGGGGAGGGGGTAGGTCAGAGTAAAAGGAGATTTTGATTGTATATACTTTGGTTCTTTAGGCTTCCCCCTCCATGTGCTTATATTTCTTAAGAGAAATAAAGGGATGACCAAAAAAGTGTTCCATTGAACTTTTCTGAACGTTACACTGAAAACCACACTCTGACTACGGTCTGGTCGGTGTCAGGTAGGATAGTGACGCTGTCTGAAATCATGACAGCCATTTTTGACCACATCACATTGACTGATTCACAGATGTGTTGGTTGCATCATTGATGCCATTATTCAACTCACTTAATATTAATAATATTTATTCATTTCTTAAAAATGATGACTAACCATGAGTAGCGGGCTGGAATAAAATTATGAAGGACATCAGACAAAATCTTTGAAGCTACATATCCAGAGAGGTAGATAACACCTAATGCGAAGGAGTGTCATAGTTTTATGCCTGCCTAACATTTTGTAAGAGAGAAAACAATGCGTTATCTAACATCTATTTCTCGGCAACATTACAGGTTATATCTAATATGCAAAACCCTTTGTCACAAGTGTTGGAATATCCTTTGCACATTTTAATCATAGTTAATTATGAATGAATAAGTAAAAGTATATAATGCTTTTATAGATTTTTGAATTACTATTTTAGCGTATAATTTTATATAAAAGTTTGGGGCTATAGATCTACTGAAAATGCATGAATATTTAAAGAAAATAGCAAATTCTGGTAACATTTCTGTATGCATGGCATGTTCACTGGGTGGCATGGTTGTATTAACGTTAACCTTATGCCTCTTGAAAGTCGACAGAAGTACAGTGATAAACATCGAACACGATGTTCTAGGTGGAAAAATTAGATTCTAAATTTATTGACTTTAAAATACATGTGTAGAGTTCAGGCTTAAGAAAAACAGCATTGAAGTCAAAGTAGCTGTCTGCTTTGATTATCTTTTAATCATTCCAGACCTATTGATCTACTTCATTCCTCAGTTGTGTTCATCTTTAGTGGATTTGGGAACCGAGCTCTACATTTGCAATGGTTTTAACATTATTTTTGTTGTGGACTCAAATGGAATTTTTAGTTTGAAACCATAAAATACATGTCCTTTGCTCATTTTCGATGAGCTCTAAACCAGATCCAAGGGTGAAAATACACAGTGTGTTATACTCGAACCCCTCTAGTGTCCTCCCCACCACCTTTCACACCAACATCTTGTTTTAACACGGTTAATATAGAGCACCTTAGGGATTAATAGCCCAAACTAGTTGGACATTGATAAAAATATTTGTCCAATATGACTTTTTTTCTTTCAAATATAATTTTCATGCCCTGGGTATTTCCAACGTTGGCATTATAATATCTTGTAGTGTTTCGAGTTATTACAAGGGAGCTCATGAGAGTCACAAGAAAAAATATTAATGCTAATCAATTTAAGGAACAAAACAGATGAACAGAGAGGGGGAAAAGGAGAGGCAAACCAGAAAAGAGACTCTCAATGATAGAGAACAAAATGAGGGAGGGATGTGGATGGGGGATGGATATTAAGGAGGGCACCTGTTGTGATGAGCCCAGGTGTTGTATGTAAGTGATGAATCACTGAATTCTACCCCTGAAGCTAATATTACACTGTGTGTTAAATAACTGGAATTTAAATAAAAACTTGAAAAAAATTAAAGAATAATAATGTTAAAATTAATCATGCATAACAAATTTTGGAAAAGAAAGTTACAATGAAACCGGTAATGACAGAGTAGCACAAATCAGAAAACTCTGGAGATAAATAGCTTTTGTCACAGTTCTAGTGTCATTTTGTCATTCCTACAAGTTCCTTTATGCTAGTGACTTCTATTATCTAGAGTCAGTCTGATATAGACTCTGTTTTGTGAACCCTGAGAGGGAAGTCACTTCTAAGTTCCCAACATCTTTTCATAGACCCTAATTCTGTTTTCTCTCAAGTAAGATACTCTGCATGTTTTATCAAAAAATTTCAGTGTAAGTACTAAGTAATAGTACCTAATTTCATCCTTGGTATTTGAAAAAAGTTCACCTGTCAATTTCCACCCACTACTTATTAAGCAGACTCAAACTGGTAAACAGAGTTTAGCCATATAAATTCAAAATTAATACTGAATATTGCTCTTAGGATAGCCCATTACGATATATTCCATTTATATATCTTTTGCTTGTAGTGTTTTAATAGTAAGAACCCACATTTACAAAAGATGTCCCAGGTGCCAGTCCCTCTGCATGCATTACCTCATTAATGCTAGCAGCTGCATGAAATAGTTTCTATGCCCATTTTCAGATGAAAAACGAAAAGTGTAAATCACCAAAGAAACGTTAACAATTGACTCATAGTCATATAGCTAGGGAATCAGGGAACCAAAAGTGGAACCCAAGTAATCTCATGGTAGAACACCTGCCCTTCGCTGCTCCACTGCACTACCTAATGAACCCCTACAGCACAGCGGTAGGACCAGGGCTGATTTCTGTAGCCCGTGCAGCAGACCCCTTCTCTTTACGTTCTGCAGCTTGTACCCTTGTATCCTTGTACCCTTGTACCCTTGTACCCTTGTAGCAAGGCCTGTATCCCTAGATACCTTCTACCCTCTCCCACTTCCCTGCAACACACACACACACAACCAGTGAGAGGGACCTATGGGGCATTGAGTGGCTCCTTTGGGGTTTAGTTGATGGATCCTTTGACCTAACGACTTGGCTTCCTTGCGTTGTTCCAGGAATCATGACCCTCTGAAGGCTTTGGGGTGGACTGGGAGCCTCACAAGAAGATTTTAGGTCTTCACACATGTCCTAGGTAGACATTCTCTCATACCTAACCCTCTTTTTCCACAATTTGGCAGCTTCCAAGTCTCCCTCAGCCCCTATTTCTCTAAGCATACCATCACTCCAAAGAGGGCGAAGTCCCAGGCTCTCCCATGTTCTTCCTTTGTCTTAAAAGGAAGCCTCACAGAATTGCCAGTTTTTGATTGTCACTTGCTTCCGGTTCTGCTCATTGACATGATCTCCTCTGGGGGTTTTTCTCCTGGGGTTAATATTAACTAAAACAAAACACATTTACTAATTTATCCCACTCCAAGAATTAATTTCTTTAAGAAAACCACTATTTGCTCTCCATGAGAAATTCATACTCCTAGTGTTTACACAATTTTGACCTTATTTCTTAGGAACAAACCAACTGTCTTCTGCTAAGGGATTTTGTACCCTGACTGACAAGGAATTATTTATCTTGAAGTCACTTTATTTCTCCCCTAGCCACAGCAAGGGTGTAGTTGTGTGGGGGAATGCGGACATTCTATTTCATCCTCTTATGTTTTCATTTAAGCTTGGAGACAGAAAGCAGAGTGGCAAACCACCTGGCTAGAACTGAGCTTCTAACCCCAGGATAAACCAGACTTGACAAGCATTGCAAAGATTTTGTATAGACTATAAATATACTATGTGTCAGTGGGAATTCATTGAAAACTTGTACATGTCTGACACTATATTTTCAGAACCAAAAATGAGGGCATATTACCAGTGCAAAATAATGTTTTAACTTCCTATTCTTTTCTCGGTGGGTGAAAAAAGAAAGACTCTGTTTCTCCTCTCAACACTCTATTGCAATTCCAGTCACCAAATGTATGGGTTTTTTCCCTACACTGACCAATTCTCCAATGTCAGCTGGGCGACCTACAATTCAATTCAGTTCTCACACTATCTACCAGGGGGTGGCATCAAATCCCACAAGAACCTAGCCCACAATGCTGCCCTACTTCAGATACCAAGATTTGACACCTGTGCTTCTGACCAATAGCTATATATTGGAGTTTCAATGACCCCTTCATCAGGTTCAATAATTTGCTAAAATGGCTCAAAGAACTCAGGGAAACACATTTACCCATTTACTATGTAATAAAGGATATAATAAGAGATTCAGATGAACAGTCAGATGAAGAGACACACAGAGTGAGGTCTAGGATGGTCCTGAGTGCAGGAGCTTTTGTCCCTATGAGGTTAGGGTGCCACCTCCTGATAAGTGAATACCTTCACCAAAGCAAAAGCTCTCTGAATCCCATCGTATTGGAATATTTATGGAGGCTTCATCACATAAGCATAATTGATCATTAACTCAATCTCCATCTCCTCTCCCTGCCTTGAGAATGGGGGAGGGGCTGAAAAGTTCTAAGCTTCTAATCATGGCTTGGTCTTTCTGATGACCAGCCCCATTCAGAAGCCATCCAGAGCCCACCCAGAGTCACCTCATTAGAACAAAAGATACTCCTGTCACCCAAGAACTTCCAAGGAATTTAGGAGCCCTGTGTCAGGAACTAGGGTCAAAAACAAGAACAAAAGATGCTCCTAGTGTTCTTATCGTTCAAGATATTATAAGGGTTTTAGAACCCCAGGAACCAGGGGGTGGAAGGGGTATGGAGAGGAGGATAGAGACCATATATTTGGCCTCTTATTTCAGTTTCCTCCTTAGTGAAATAGAGGCCTTTTATAGATAGGTTAAAAAAAAAAAAAAAGACAGAGATTCTCATTTTATTTCACAAATAGTATTGCAAAGACTTTATTTACTAAGTTCTCCAACTATTTACCACTTTGCCAATGTAGAATTCTACATTTATGTTGGGGAAAACAATTTCATTTCAGAGGAAAGAATAAAAGTTTTTTCCTAGATGATGACATCTCTTGGGCTCAGGAAGGGGATGAGGTAAAGAGAGGTAGCAGGGGCTGGAGAGGTAAAGGGGGGAAGAGCACTCGTTGGGCAGCCTGGCCACAGAATCCCAGTAGCTCTGCCCTCTGCTTTAGCCTCGCCTCCTATAGGTGTCGCTCCCAAATGGGAGGTGAGTGCTCTTGGTATATGAGTTTAGAAATTAAGAGATTGAGAAAAACGTGTTATGTGTTAGAGTTGCCATAGCCAGCACCACAAACAGGGTGGCTTCAACACCAGAAACTCATTGTCTCACACAGTGTGGAGACCAGGAGTGCAAGATCAAGGTGTCAGCAGTGCTGGTTCCTTCTCAGGTGGTGAAGAAGGATCTGTTCCGTGCCTCTCCCCAGCTGCTGGCGGTTTGCTGGCTGTGTCTGGTTTTCCTTGGCTTGTAGAGGTACCATCCCAATCTCTGCCTTTATCTTTGCATGACGTTCTTTATGTATGTGCGTCTGTGTCCAAATTTCCTATTCTTTTATGGCCACTAGTAATATAGGAGTAAGGGCCACTCTAATGACCTCATTTAATTTGATTGTGCCCAGAAAGACCCTGTTTCCAAATAAGGTCACATTCTGAGGTTTTGTGGACGTGGACTTCAACACACCTCTTTTGGAGAACACAATTTAACCTGTGAAACACGGTTCGAAACATCATGAACCAAAAGCCTTCCTGTGCAAGGTCTATAAATAGCCTGAAGGCTCAAACCTGGACAAATGTGCCAGCTCCCCTCTGAGCACAATACAGTTCCTGGATTTATACTTTTTTAAAGATGAGTGCTAATTACTTATTAGTTTTATATTTCTAATGCTCTTCGAGTGCAACATGCTGAATCTGTATGATTCATTTTATTTTTCTTAGAAACCGTACTCTTAAAAATCACTGTCTGGATAACTTCGGAACGAACAAACAGAAAGTTAATTGAATGGGTGACTCTTTGGATCTCTTTCATGGAGGAAAAAATAAGGTTTTATGCAACCGAGCCCGGAGGATTGCCTTACATTTCCCCAGGACTGACAGTGTCTGTGATTTCTAAACTAAGCACTTGGTGAATACATAGACATAAAAATGAGAGAAGCATAACAAAGTACGGGTTTAGAAACAACTGCAGAAGGGTGCCCAAGCCCCAGGCTGCTGATAACATCCTGGGTTGCTAACCGTCAAAGAGTTTGCTTTCAGGTGTGTAGCTGGCTTTCAGTGAGCCGAGTGACAGAGCCCCCCACCCCTGTCAGCTCTGCAGGCAGTTTAGACCAGCACCGGGGGTGCCACTTCCGGTGACATAGTTGGGGAACATCTCTCAGAGCCGACCAGCTGAGGACCAGTGACCCTGCTTGAGGAAAGCTGCCTGAGAGGACGGTCAAGGGGCATATGCCGCAAGAGAACCCCGGGTAAAGATGGAGATCCCACCAACGGGAGAGTCTGTCTTCTTCTCCCTCACTGACCTGTAGAACCCGCGTGCCGCCATAGAGCTCCCACTGGAAAACGGTAGAACGCGGTGGGGAGAGAACCCTTGGGACAACCTGACAACGAACCCAGAGGAAGAACGTGTTTGTAACATGGTGGAAAGTGCCTAATTCTCTTGTAGATGTTATGAATACAGAAGGTACGCCGGTGTGGCCTGGACCTGCAGGGCTCAAAGGCACCAAAGTAAATACTTGGGAAGAGAACCCATGATATGAAATCTGAGGCTCCAAAGGAATGGATACAGTGTTTGGGTTGGGGGCAGGATCTCTAGAGCGGCTTAAGCAGCCATAGGACCAAAGCAGGGAGCCCTCATCCCCCCAAAAAATATTACAGCAGGGATGGAGTTAGTCTAGCCTGAGGACAACTGAACACTCCTCCAAGAAACGAAGCGTTCCTTCCGTACAGAGACCACCACGTCCACAGAAGCTACTGGCAAAGGAGAGCCACTCCAAGCCAGGGGGATTCCAGAAATGCCTTGTACCTTGGTCCAGAACAGAGATGGTTTTGTAAGATGAACTCTGAGTCTCTTGTCCCTCCTCCCTGCCTTCAGCTGCAAAGAAAATGAGCCTAGAAAGAAGAGAGAGGAGTAGGGGTAGAGCTTCACCTTCTCCCCTCCTGTTTTGAACTGGTAAATCTATGTTTTAACGATTAAAAGTGGCCGCAAAGTTATGGAATCTGCGCAAGATGCGATTAAAGAAACAAAAGAGAGAGATTCAAAATAGCATAGTTGGAGGCAATAACTAGAAGAAACAAAACAGTTTAGGATTTATAGTGCTTAGCATTGTAAACACTCCTGAGCCAGTAATGATCCTATTCTTAGAAGGAATCTCCAGGCCTGACTGCTAGACATAACTGAAGACGGCTTGTTAGAACATGAGACCAGAATAAGTCTTCTTTTGTGGCTGTTTTCAATGTTTGAGCCTCTAATCATTAGAGAGCCTCTATAGTGGCTGTTCTACACCTAAATTTATCAAAAATTTATCAAATTTATCAAAATATTTCTTTAACAAATATATATTGATTGCCTACTATTAGATGGACATTGTATTAGACGTGGGCAGTATAAGTGTATAGAAGATATGATCCATGTCCTTGAAGAGGTCATTGTGTGTGTGTGTGTGTGTGTGCGTGTGCGTGTGTGCCTGTGGGCATGTGCACGTTTATGAACAGCTAATTATACCTCAGCTAGAGAAGAAGGATAGCAGAGGGTTGATAGAAATGTGATGATAGGGGTGCCTGGGTGGCTCAGTCGTTGAGCGTCTGGCTTTGGCTCAGGTCATGATCCCAGGGTCCTGGGATCGAGCCCCGCATCGGGCTCCCTGCTCAGTGGGAAGCCTGCTTCTCCCTCTCCCACTCCCCCTGCTTGTGTTCCCTCTCTCACTTTGTCTTTCCCTGTCAAATAAATACATAAAATCTTTAAAAAAAATGTGGTGATAGCTCCCAGGAGGAAGCAGTTAATCTCCAGGGGAAATCAATAGCTTCACACAAAGCATGACATTTGAGCTGGTTCTGGAAGGAGGGGCCCATGGCGCCCGCTAAATCCATGTTCAGATGAGTTTGTCAGGTTGGTTTTCCACCAACCTGACAGATGAGAGCGGGAGGGCTCTGAAGGGAGGAAGGAGTGCCCGAGGGAGGAGGCCCAAGGAGGACAGAAGCCTGGTGGGCTGGACTGAGTCTCCGAAGGGCAGGGAGAGAGGGAGGGGTTGCTGCCGGAGTGGGAGGTGGAGCCGAAACTGGGGCCTCGATCACTTTACTGAGATTCATCCCCAATCTCTTGATATCTATCAGGGGTCTCTTTATAACTGTATTCCCTTTAGGAGGCAGGTTTGACCAGTGACCAGACAAACAGGACGGTCCCTGATTCTTAAGACTTCGCAATTTGAAACAACGTACAAATGTGTAGAGAGACATAAAGATCAGTAAAATAGGGGCTGAAACAGTTGTAAATGGCAGACCCCAAACGAGCCACTGAGCACGTACAGAAGTGAGGTTCAAGTTCTCTCCACCCTTCGTGCTCCCTGAAGCTTCGGTGATCTATTTTATTTTATTTTTTTAAAGTTCCAGTTTCCATGACGTGTACACTAGAACATCAGCTAGTTGAGGGATTTGGAGCAAGTCTTGGAGAGATCCCATTTTTAAAAATAATCCTAAAACCAGAAGGTCAGGCTCAATTACCATCATGATCCGTCCCAAATCTGTCTATCATTTATGACTCTTTGAGGTTAGTTCAATAAGTGCTAAGGATACCAGAGTCAGACTTGGAGCACTAGGATGAAATCCATTCATTTAAAAACAATGTGTTGAGCATCTATTAGTAAGGTTACCCGGTAAAATGCAGGCTACCTACTTATATTTGAATTTCAGAAAAAGAATGAAGACTTTTTAAAAATATAAGTACGTTCCATGAACTATTGTGCATATTCAAATATTATACTTAAAAAGTATACTTGATTTGAATCGAACTTAACTAGACATCCTCTTTAAATATATGTTTTTTCTAAATCTAACATCCTTATAAGGAAAAGCTAGGCTCTGTGGAAAACAGTGAATCTGGTATAGATCCTGCTCTGGCCCTAAAGGGTGAGATAAGCCTCAAATATAAGTAATCATATTACAGTGTGAAAAGTGATAAGTGTATGCAAAATATACAGAGAGAAGGCTATGAAAGTTCACGAGAGGGAGAAATTGCTTCCAGCCATGAGAAGTAAGGGAAGGCTCTGAGGAGGGCTAGGCAAAATGACAGGAGTGAGGCTTGTGAACATGGAAGGGGGAGGGAAAAGGGTCTTCCTTGGAGAGTTGGCAGTTCCAGAAAAGTCTTGGAGGTGGGAGAGCTCAGAGTAAGAGAGGACACTAGTCGCTTGGCGGACCTGCGTCGTGCATGCCTGAAGGGAAATCATGGCAGAAGGGATTGGAAAGGTAGGGTTGGGCCATACCACAGGAGCCTGGCCAACAGTAGGATGGATGGAGGTTGGAAATCTGAAAAGGCTAAGGGGTTGTACTCGGTGTTTGAGGTTTTTGATCCAGGGTGACACCAGCCACCAAGAGAAGAGAGAATGTGAAGGATCATCCCCAACTAATCGCCTCCAAGAAAACATGGCCCCTTCATGTCCTCTCTGTTCATAAAAGAAAATACCTATCTTAATAAACACAATAAGTGGAGAAGAAACATGGTAAAGTGGGGAAAAACACAAGCTTTGGTTGAAAACACTGTGAGTTCAAATCCACATTCCCCTTCTGTATGATCTTATTTCCTGTCTCTGAAGCCTGGTTTCCTTCTCTTTAAATGGAACTAACAACACCATTGCTTTGCTTGCATGTTATGAGTAAGTACCAACATCTACCCGGAACACAGGAGGAGCTCACTAAATACTAACTGCCCAGTGAGCTATTATTTCACTTACTACTTATTCTCCTCTACCCTCAAGTGTCTTATTTTATTGTAACAGGTGAAGATGCTATCAGTAAATAGAAAACTTCCTTTCGAAATATTCATTTTTTTCTCTTTATAAAGAAATATATTTTTAAAAATAAAGAACAACATACCCACTCGAACCGAAAAAAAAAAGGAAAAGAAAAAGAAAAACCAAGAAGTCACTATTTGTAAAATTGAGGCCAAATATTTGCTCTAAATGGATTCCCTCAATAGCAAAGGAAAGCTAGATTTCTGTCATAACAAAAATATCATATAGTTTGACCAAGTTATTTTGGGTAGTTATTTGGGTAATTATTAACTAAAAGCAGGCATTTCTACTGAAGTATTGTGGGAAGCCGCAGGCTGGCTGCTAATGGAACCCAGGCAGAGCCCGGACTCGCGACCCTCGGCTGCGTTGACCAAGGGCGGTCGGAACGAGGTCGCTTGAGAAAAGGACCCGTGTGGAGTCCGGACTCGCGACCCTCGGCTGC
>CM052893.1:53300705-53345411 GCA_028534135.1 Potos flavus
ACACCTCCCTGTAGTTGTTTCCCTCATGCTATATAATCAAGTGCACTTTGGAATAAAATCAGACACTGTTTGGACATCATCCACTGTGTCCCTCCTGCTCCCACACTTTGTCTCTTGACTCTTTTTTCCTCATTCCCTTACCCTCAACCCTGGTTCGAGATTGTCGCGCCGGCCGCGACAAAGTATCTATGGCCTGGACAGACGGTGCGAAAGTTCTAGGTTAGCTGATGAATCGGGAGTCTTAGGGGTGCTCTGTGCTCGGTGGGGTAACAAAGCCTAGTGCTCACGACCTGTGAGAGCCAGAGAGAAGGGGAACTTGAGCAGGAATAGGATAGTTTACTCCTTGTAAAGACTCATTCTAGATAATTGTTCTCGTTTCTGGTTTTGTCCCCTAGAAGTCTATCTCAGTTGTTTACGTAAAATGAGCCACAAAGATGGATGATAAATTCGTTCTCTGAGGAAAGCATCTAGAGGAACAGTGACCCAACGTATCCTGTCAAAGTCTGAAGCGGCCACCATCGCTGAGATTGCATTTACAGGTAATGCCTCCCCATTTCGGTATTTTTCTTTTAAAAATGAATTCTCGCCAGTAGCTATCTTTATTCATATCTTTTCTCCTCAACCTCATTCCTGTCCCCAGTGCTGAGCGTCTAAAATAGATTTGCGGCGGAAGAAAAACTACCCATCGCTTTGTCTTTCCCGCCAGGCCTGCAGTTGGCTTCGAGCACGTTCCTACCGACAGCACAGCGTGGGCTGCGTCTTAGGTTTATTCTCATACTTGGTATTTGGGGTCAGTAAACTCGGTTAGTGCACAGCTGTGACACAGGAGGATTCCTACAGGCTTTAAGCAAATGTACGTGATTTTATCAGTCCCAGAAGACTGGCCCTTGAGCGACTTGCTTGGGTGACATTCTTGGCAGTGCTTCTTTCTTTGTTTTTAATAACGTTCTGGGTTCATGTTTGTGAGACTCTCAAGTTTATTTCCAACTAGATAAAGGTGACCTTCTCCTTCTCCAAGCTGTGTCTCCCATGAGACTCGTGAATCCTGTGGAAGATTCTCTCATAGCTGCCATTAGTTAGCTGGGAGAGCACCTTCAGTCTTAAAACAGCTGACGTAAAAATAAGACCACACACTAAGGAAGGACAGAATGGTCAGGCGTATCACACCACATTTTTATCAAATTATTTGCATTAGCACTCGAAGACTTGATTTGTGCTTGAACATTGAGAGACATTTTGAATTCGAGGTTGAGGAACCGAAGGGAGCGAAATCACAGAGCATGGAAGTAGGATCAGTCATATTCAGGATGGAAGCATCTTGGGCTCAGTATCTGGGGATGTTGAGAAAAGGCAGCTTTAGAACTTAGTTCTCATTTGTCTGGGTGGCCCCCACGATGAGCCATCACTCTCTGACCCAGGCGAGGCTGAGGCGAGGGTAACAAGACCATTGGCCTCCATTCCATCTGTTTGCCAAACCTGAATCCCCACAGGACTCGTCAATGTTAGTCTTGCTTTGGGAATGAGCTATCAGAACAATCCCCTTCCTCCTACTTGTCTTTCTGCCTCCGTAGAAGAGGGACAGTTTTCCTGCTTACTTTGAAAAACGTGAAATTCAAACACGATAGACGTAAATGGTGGATGACGCCAGCATTGGATGCTATAAAGTCGAAAGCGAGACGTGATATTCTGAAGTAATGTTGCTCTTTAAGTATGTCTGCCTTTTTTTTTTTTTAAGAAAACATGTATGAATCACTTTACAAGGTTCATTTCTGCCACTTCTCCCAAATAGTCCCCAAACGATGACAGAGTATAATTTTATTTAGTAGAAGAAAATGCTTATCTTGCCTTTCGGTTAGGAAAGAATAACATGCAGATCAAAATCGTAGGGTAGTGACATTTACTCAGGAGATAGCCTGGCCTCTAGGAAACAGAAGCCAAACCAGTATTTCTCAAAATTAGTCACCCCTGTGACCCAGAGAGAGTTTCCCTACACGGGAAAGCATCTCAGCGTTTGTTGCGGAGTCTCTATCGGCAAAGAACAGTCCATTGTACAAATAACATGTTTCCACGTTTTCAAGGCATTTCGCACGTGCTCCTGAATTGTACGTGGCAATCATAACCCTGTGTTGGTGTCACTACCCTCATTCCCCAGATGAGAACACTGAGACAGAGAAGCTAAGGGTCCTGGGTAATCTACCTGCCTTGTGGTCGCAGAGCAGAGACAAACTAAGTCCTGGCCACAGCCCTCCTCCGTGCGCAAAGGACCTTCCTGAGTTCTTGGGGTCATTCTTTCATGGTGCGGCAAAGCCCTCCAAGATTGGGAAAGACGTGCAAAAGGAAGGGAGGCCATTCTGCCACTGGCTTCCCCATAGCCTTTTCCCCCCCAGATGCAAAATCTGTAAAGAAAAGAAGACTGGCATCTAAACACTGAGCTTTGCTCAAAGAGAACCTGCTTCTCGGATAGAAAAGGAGCATTTCTTCCAGGATCATATGGTTCCCAGCTCCTTTTGCATCCTTTCAGTGACTACCCCAAGAAAACAGACAACATTCTACTGGCTTAATAATCTTGTAGGGGTGTCGAGGTGCCTCAATCCTTGGGCAGTTAACTCTCAGTTTCTGCTCAGGTCATGATCTCAGGGTCATGGGATTGAGCCCCATGTGGGTCTCCATGTTCAGTGCAGAGTCTGCTTGTCCCTCTCCCCTCTTTCCCTCTCCCTGCATGCTCTCTCTCTCTCTGTCAAATAAATAAATAAAATCTTTAAAAAAATGATCTTGTAAAACACAGTGCTTGAATTTCAGAGTAGAGATAAAGGAAACACACAAGAAGCCATCTTGTCGATTTTATGTCTCTATCCCAGAAATGTGAGTGTTCTTTTACAGGGAAGAATGAATTTTTTTTTTTCCTGCCAGAAGCCACAAGGTTAAGTAATGATCTATTTGACATGCATAATAGCAGCTGTACGAGTAATTTGGAATTTAACCAGTTTTTGCATACATACAAGTATGTCCTTGTGCTATCACTCCAAATAAAGTGATGTGCATGTTCAGTGTGCAATTCCCATTTTTTATGTCCTGTTTTCCCTTCATTCCTTGCATTGGAATATTATTAGCACCCAATACATTTTGTCAAATCAATTAGAAATGAGACAAAATAAATAAAAAGTCCGATCTACAAATCTATAACGGCCAACAGTAGCAGCAGTGTTTTCCTTTCAGAAAAACAAAACACCAGCTACAAGCAAAACCAGTCTTGGAGATGTGCCTTAATGACTTGGCAATCAATAGTTCCCAGTTCAAAAATTAAATATAAAACAAAACATGACCTTTGTTGTCACAAATGCCATCAGAATAACTTGTTCATCATAAATTCAGTTACGATTAAATTGTATTTTTACAAAACTATTGGGGACTATTTTGTTTTGCTCCTTGTTCTCGATTACATATGTAGCAAGATGGAGTTCTCCGTCTCCTTCATTCCTTTTACTCTGCTCTGCCCATTTCTGTGGAAAGGGAGAACTGATTTAAAAAAAAAAAAAAAAGATTGACACTGGGTGAACATAATACCACGTGACAATTATTGCCAAGAGAAAGAAGTTTTGTTTTGTCTTGTAAATACTATGCTCTGAGGAATTTAAGAACCAAAAGTCTGCTCGATGATTCATAGTCTCAATGTGCCGTCACCCACCAAGAATGGAGCCAGGATATTCGCTTGAAACCTTGATGCCTTGAGGGTTTCCAAAATGGATTTAAGTATGTGGAGGTGGGCAGAAAAGGAAGAAAAAAAGAGGAGAAAGCCCAGACCAGAGGGAGCAAGAAAGCAATTTGCTTGTCTCGATCTGGGAAGAGGTAAAGTCCAGTGGTTCATGTCAAGATTCTTTGGAACCAAACAGCTAGAGTTGAATCTATCATCTTGTTAAACGAGGGAAATAATAGTCTGACTTCAAAAAGTTATTTTAAGAATTAAATGAGTTAGTCCATGTAAATTGCTTAGAACAGTGGCTGACAAGTAATCATTTCGTAAATGTTAGCCATTAATATCTGAGTTTGTCTCTACTGAAATTGGTGGGGGCTTTGAAGGGGAAAGTGTGCTAGTGTTTTGGCCCCTTTTCTGGACTACATATGTATGTTGAATCAGCTTTTGGTTATTATGGTCCTAAGTGACAATCCATTACATTCAGTTTCCAAATTCCCTACATAGCACGGTAATGCCTTTGCTTTCCCAGCTAAGAGGAGACCATTACTATCTCTGTCGAGTCTATAATTCTTATTGAGGAAATACCTCAGGCTCCCCGCTTTTTTCAAACCTACATGATTTGTTTGTTTCTTGAGCTAAGTGCACTAAGGGAACAGGTTATTTTCCTATTTTTAGTTTGCAGTCATATTTTTGACATAAAATCTTGCGCTTCCTTTTTTTATCCCAAGCGCCATGAGAGGCAGTGCTCACAGTATACTATCAAATTTTTTTAAAGGCAGGACAAAACTCAATGTGCACAGGTTAACCCCAATAGTTTACCATGGTTGCCTCCAGAGGTAAGCTGATGGGCAACTTCTGTGACCTTCTTTACAATCTTGCATATTTTCTGAATTATCTTAAGACGCTCAGATTCCTTTGACCAATAACGACAACATTAGGTAAAATGTTTGTGTTCTCTCCAAAATATTATGTGAAACAAAGGAAAATTATCCAGGCTAGATTATAAATGGAGAAACAAAGCCAAAAAGAAGTACCCAATTTCCCTTGGATCATATCCTCCCGGATTACAACCACCAGTGATTTCACTGCTGCCCCAGGATGAAATGATAAAAAGAAATGATACCAATATGTTTCAAAGATTGCTTCATCAGGGGCCTGGGTGACTCAGTCAGTTAAGCATCTGCCTTCAGCTCAGGTCATGATCCCAGGGTCCTGGGGTCGAGTCCCGCTTCAGGCTCTCTGCTCAGTGGGGAGTCTGCTGCTCCCTCTCCCTCTGCTGCTCCCCCTGCTTGTGTGTGCACTCGGTCTCTCTATCAAATAAATAAACAAATCTTAAAAAAAAAAAGATTGCTTTATCAGAATAACGTGGCTGATGGAACCCGAACACATGGTATTTTCTCTCTCCTTGATACTATTTAGTCCACATCACAAAGAATCTATGTATCAGTCCCACAAATAAGATGGCTAGTCTACATTAGTGCTATTGACAATTCCAGGCTTTTTAGAATAAAAAAGGAGGAAGGAAGTAGAAAATATTCTGTCCAGACCTAAATGCTGTATAACATCAAAATGATTTTCATTTGGACTTAAAAAGTAATTGTGTTGGCATATCTATGCCTTGCATCTTGGGAATTCACAGCACATTAAATCAAATAGTGAAGCTACTCTAGAGACTTGACAGGAGGAAGCAGAGTTGTTTTGGTTCAACCGAGGACCCTATTTTTTTTTTTTTTAAATGGCCTGGTTTCTCCTTCTCAAAATGCATGTCCCAATGCTGTCTGCAGCACTAGGATCTGTATGGTATCAAAAGAAATCTTTTGATTCATTTAGTTAAGTCAGTAAAATCCATGGAGTGAGAGAACAACAGAGTTTGATTCAACTCTAATGTTATTTGAATTGTTAAATTCCTGTGGTTACCACTTAAAGCATCATTTTGGCCTTTTTCTCCCTAGTACTAAGCCCAAAGAATTCTATTCAAGCGATACTTATTATAACGACCATGTTTAGGACTGTATTTCGTTGTAAGTAAAAAATTTCAAATTGGGCCTATCTCACATAGCATCCTTTATTTAGTGAAGATGTGAAAAGAAAAATTGAGAGAAATGCTTTTTCTGATATTGAAAAGGCTTATTTTTTTTCTCTTGGAGCTACGGAAGTCCTAAAATTCTGAAATCTTTAAAAGATTCATGTATTTTTCTATGAGCTGCAAGTGTCTTCTGCACAAGATACTTGAATATGGACTTTTTTTGCCATGAGAGAGATGAATATAATATTAATATGGTATTTATTACAAGAGAATCAATAAACCTCTGCTGGCAACAAATAAAAGCATAATTAGATTATTCTAAAGAGACATCTCTATAAATACGTTGAGATGGCTTAGTAAACAACGAAGAAATTTTGCACAATAGCTCTGGCAAGAGCTCTACAGGAGGAGATAATAGTCAAATGCAGTTTGTGAGATTAAATATGAAATAGGGTATAGTTGCACTGAGCCAGAAGGTAATAGAATCATATAATCAGAATTTTAGATCAGAAAGAGACCTAAGAAATCAACTAACCCAACCCTAGCATTTTAAAGTATGAAAAATAGGGGCGCCTGGGTGGCTCAGTGGGCTAAAGCCTCTGCCTTCGGCTCAGGTCATGATCTCAGGGTCCTGAGATCGAGCCCGGCATCAGGCTCTCTGCTCAGCAGGGAGTCTGCTTCCCCCTCTCTCTCTGCCTGCCTCTCTGCCTACTTGTGATCTTTCTCTCTCTCTCTCTGTCAAATAAATAAATAAAATTTTTTAAAAAAAATGGTAAAGTATGAAAAATAATGTTCAGAAAGATGGACTTTTCCAAGATCAGAGTTACTATCACAATTAATATGCAACATAATTATATGAAGCACGTACTATGCATCAGGCATTTAGAACCCCAGAGAACAAAGATTTTTTTTAAAGATTTAAAAAAAAAAATAAGACAAATCCTCCCTTTGATCTGATTAGCCACTCTCTGGTTGGAGAGCCATGCATTTCCTAGATTTGAAAATTGAGTGTGGTATTGTAATACTATGGTAGAGATGTACAAATTGCCTGACTCGGAGTTTCCAAAAAGCCTTTCTAGACAAGATGAGTTAGCCAAGCCAAGAATGGCGGGAGGGCATTCCAGGGAAATGCAACCGCAGGAGCAAAGGCATAGGGGTATCGTGCCCAAAGGAATTAATGAGAAGAAAAGTGTGGAGGCAGAAGGATGGTGAGAGCTTTTCAAGGTAGAGACAGATCTTAGAGGGAGACCTTGACAGACGCTTGGACTTTATCCTTTAAGATAGTAATAATATGGGGCATTCAGAGGGTTTCAAGCCTGGGAATATTAGGAATTCGAAAGTACTCCATCTTCTACTTGCAGTGTGGAGGAAAAGTGACCCATTAAGAAGGGATCAGAGCAGCCCAGGCCAGATGTGATGGAGCCACAACCCAGAGCTGGGACCAAACCGGAATCCAGAACATAAAAATGCCAAAGAGGGGCACGTTCAAAAAATATGAGGAGGTAGAACTTCATTCCTTTTTAGTTATTTAAATTTTTCCAGCTTTACTGAGGGAAAAAAATGACAAAGTTGTATATATTTAAAGTGTACAACATGAGGATCTGGCTACAAGTTCATGGTGAAGTGGTTACCACAATCAAGGTCATTAACACATCTATCAGCTCACAGAGCTTGTTGTTGTCATGGTGAAAGAGCTTAAGATCTACTCTCAGCGAATATCAAGTATATAATACTGTATTATTAGCTATAGTCGCTGTGCTGCACATTAGATTTTGAAGTTTATTCATCTTACAACTGAAAGTTGTCCCCTTTGACCTACATCCCCCCATTTTCCCATCCTCCCCTTCCAAGTTCCTGGCACCCACCATTCTACTCTCTGTTTTTATAAAGTTCTGTTATATGCTACAGTAGGGCTAGATCTTAAAAATTCTATGCTAAGAAAGAAGCACGACATGAAAGGCCACATATTATATGATTGTATTTATATCAAATGTCCAAAATAGGGAAATCCGTGGAATCAATAGTAGACTTAATGATTGAAAGAGGCTGAGGGAATGGGGAAGTAGGAAATGACTGCCAATGAGTACGGAGGGTTTTTTTGGTGTGATATAAAGGTTCTGATATTAGATCGTGGTGACTGATATACAACTTTGTCAATACACTAAAAACTACCACACTGTGCAGTTTAAAATGATGAACTTTGCGGAGACTTAGTTGTATTTCAATAAAGCTGTTATTAAGAAGAAAACCATTTTTTGCAGGGCACCTGGGTGGCTTACTCGGTTGAGCATCTGACTCTTGATTTCGACTCAGGTCATGATCTCAGGGTCATGAGATCAAGCCTCACAATGGGCTCTGCACAGGGTGTGGAGCCTGCTTAAGCTTCTTTCTCTCTCCCTCTGCCTCTCCCCCTCCTTCCCACTGCTAGCGTTCGTGCGCTCGCTCTCTCTCTCTCTCAAAAAAGAAGAAGAGAAGAAGAGAAGGAGAAGGAGAAAAACATTAAAAAAAGATATGTGGAGGTAGAATTGTCAGGGATAAGAAGACCATGTTTGCTTTCAGGTTTCTGATTGGCATAGCTGCATAGATGATGATGTCTTAGTACTTGCACAGGAGATTTTTGTGTTTGGAAGAATAAATGAATTCAGTTTTGAGCACAGTGAGTTGGCGGTATCTGTGGGACATCCGGGTTGATATGTCCAAAAAGATATGTGAGTCCGCAGTTCAGGATAGAGTCACACTGGGGTAGTTTATGTAAGAGTCGTCACCCTATAGGTCTGAGTCAAAATGAGGAGTGTGGATGAGATAACTAAGGAGTAAATAACCAAGAGTATTGATTGAAAACCTGTAAGACACACACAAACACAGCTATCAAGAAATGATCAGAGAAGAAAAAAGGAGAGTCGACTGAGTGTTACGATAGATGCTAAAGGAGAGAGTTGAATCTCACGAGGCGTGTGGTGGCACAACGTCGAATGCAGCCTCACTAGTCAGTGAAGGCTGCAAAGATAAGGCTTGACAAGCATTCCTGGATTTGGGTCATGTCTGGTAATCTTTGCCAAGCATGGTGTTGGAAATCATATTACGTAACATTACAACAAATGGCTGAAGTTAACTCCCAATCCAGGACTGTTTCCCCTCTAGGACACCGCAACACAACTTCAAACTCTCTCTCTCTCTCTCTCTCTCTCACCCTCTCTCTCTCTCCCAAGTACTCAAAATCCATGTGCGGATTACTATTATGCATGTTTTGTTTATATGCAGTAGAGATCTGTGGAATGTAACTTTAGGACTATTGGCTCAACCGGTCCTATACTGGAACTAAATTTATAGGTTCTACTGTGTCTGTTACTAGAACAGAAAGTGAAAAAGTATTAGGGTCAGAGAAGGGCTTCTGGAAACAGTGTGCTTTTAAATGTATCCAGTTTCTAAAGGAAACATTTCATCCGGTTTTTGGTTTTATGGTTTAAAAGGTGCTCAGTTACCAGGATGATCAGAAAGGATTAAAAATAGGTCTGTGTTTGAGACGTTGAGTTACAATGACACCCTAAAGGATTTCCTTCGAGAAATACATTGAATATGACCAACAAGTTTTAGAATAAAACTTATACCTCAGTAAAGCTATTTTTAAGAAAAGTCTCAAAAAATCAGGAGGAAGGGCAAAGACCAAGGTCTCTTGTCAAGTCTGGCTTTGTATATTTAGACAAAGACTGAATTGCACAAGGATTATTTTTCTTTCTCATCGTCTGACTTGGTTAACTCTGCTTTCAGTAGTAAAAGTTTATGGGAAATTTAAATGCTTAATTCCCTAGAGGACTTTTGACTTTTCTGTTATCCTCAGAGGAAAAACATCCAAATCACAGATGCATGAATTTCATTAACGATGAAAACAGTAGAATTTTTAAACGTTGTGAGGGTTTTTGAGAAAGATTACCAGTATTTCTATTTATTTGCCTAGGAACCTCTTTTCTCAACAAATAAGTTCACTTTCTCGAGTCCTTGCAGATGAAATTAACTAGAGGGCTATGTCTTAGCCAGTTCCGGCTGCTATCACAAACTCCCTAGACCGGGCGACTTAAACAACACACATCTCTCACTGTACTGGAAGCTGGAAGGCGGGATCAAAGTGCTGACCAATTCAGTTTCTGGTAAGAGCCCTCTCCCTGGTTTGCAGATGGCCATCTTCTTGCTATACCCTCATATGGCAGACAGAGGTTACTCTCTGGTGTCTCTTCTTATAAGGGCAGTAATATCATTCATGGAGGGGGCGGGCTCCTTCACGATCTAATTGACTCCCAAAGGCCCCATCAACAAGTACTATCCCACTGGGAATTAGGGATTCAACATATGAATTTGGGAGGAATGCAAACATTCAGTTTATAGCAGACCGTAATGTCCTCATGAACTCTGTAGGCAAAGAAAAAAAAAACTGCATTAAACATTCAACTATCTCCGAGCACTTAGGAGGAGTGACTCCAAATATATACATGCTGACTTTATGCATTCATAAAATTGTAAATACCGTTAACCCTTGAACAACATGGGTTTGACCTGTGCTAGTCCACTTATCTGCAGACATTCATAGGAGAGTGCTGTAAATGTATTTTCTCTTCCTTACGATTTTCTTTCTTTCTTTTTTTTAAGTAGGCTCCATGCCCAGCATGGAGCCCATGCAGGGCTCGGATGCATGACCCTGAGATCAAGACCTGAGCTGAAATCAAGAGTCAGACTCTCAACTGATAGAGCTACCCAGGCACCCCTTCCTTATGATTTTCTTAATAACATTTTCTTTTCTCTAGCTCACTTCGTTGCAAGAATACCATATATAATAAATATAACATACAAAATGTGTGTTAATTGACTATTTATGTTATCAGTAAAGCTTTTTGTCAACAGTAGGCTATTAGTAGTTGAGTTTTGGGGGTGTCAAAGTTGTATGTGGGCTTTTGACTGTGCAGTTATGATTGCACATGTAACAACCATAGTTATATACTAGTAAATAGTTACTCTTTCAAGTACAATAATATAGATCTCCTATTTATTTGCTACATTTGAATTTTTGTCCCCTTTTCCAGTTAGACTTGACAGTGGACATGATGTCAAAATAAATGGTTCATTCACTCAATTCATTCAGAGGAAAAAAGATCGCTCTAGGGAAGTAAGAAAGGCAAGTCAGTTTTGTAGACACGCAGATTAGCAATTAAACAACCTTTTTATCTCCCAAACAATACTGCAAAAACGACATGAAACACTTGGCATAATACATTCTAGGTTCATCTATGTTGTTGCAAGAGGCAAGGTCTCATTCTTTTTTATGGCTGAGTAATATTCCATTATAGATATATATGACACATCTTCGTTATCCATCCATCTATTGATGGATATTTGAGTTGCTTCCGTATCTTGGCTATTCTAAATAGTACTTCTGTAAACATAAGTCACAGAGATGAACACGGAATATAGTCAATATTACTGTAATAGCATATGGTGACAGATGATGACTATGTTTATCATGGTGAACACTGACTAATATATAGAATAGTTGAATCAATATGTTGTACACCTGAAACCGATAAAACATCATATGTCCATTACCCTTCAGTAATTTTTTTTAAAAAAGCATTTTGATAAACAACAGCAACAACATGAAATGGAGGCCAAGGGGAGACCAGAAAACTGAGGCTATTTCCTCTTTTGTTACTTATAACTGTGATTTTAGGCATTTAAAATCTTCAGTTTTCTTTTTTTCTCATACATTAAATGCAGTTAATGATAACATAGTAGTTGCATGCTGCTGTAATGATAATGAGAAAATTAATAGGTAACCTTAACCAGCATGTCCCTAGGCCTTATAGCCCTATGGTACACAAATGAGAGGATATTAATATTAATAATTCAAGTCTCCCTGCTGTGAAGTCCCGAACTGACTTAGGATCATAAGCCTCCAACCCAGTCAAAGAATCTCTATTTTACGAGTGCTCAGGAATGAGTTCATACACCTTTTTTCTGTCCTCACATCATTCTTGTCTGTCACCTGAGATGGACTGCTCATTCCTGCCTTGATTACTCATCTGTGCTTTCAATATCGCGAGACCCTCATGTGTCCAAAAGCTCTGTTCCCCTTGGTTTCCCTGGTATTCCTAGAAACGTGGGCTTGTTCAGAGCAACGGGGGAAAGTTCTTTTTCCTGCATCTCGGCGTCACTTTGTTATTACTTGGGCCCTGATTTTCACGTAGAGTTTTTTAGCGCTTGTCTTTGTCTTTTGTCTCTGAAGGATGTCGACTCTTCTCCCTGAGCCTGGTTAGGAAATCAACACCATCCCTTCATTCCCTCCAGTGTGAAGCACACCAACATCTCCTCAAGGTTCTCTTATCCCACGCATATCAACACGTGCAGATAGATATTCGGATATCGTCATTCCCATATGTACATAAAACAACCGAACTGATTTCTAGTGTAAGTTCATGTGTGGCTCTGTCACATGATACGCTCACTATTGATATGAAATATGTGAAATTATTGCTTAGGTGTAGAACCTTCCTTGATTATCGTGACCAGAATCGATTTCTCTTCTCTCTCTTTGGTCCTGCTATATTGAGGACATGTGTAGGTATTATTCAGACTGAAAACAACTAGAGGCAAAGATTGGCCCCATCGATATTCTAAGCTGCTGCCCTGCTTACTTAGCACAGTGCCTTGCGTGGGTACACATTAGCTAAGAGATAACCACAGATGAGCCAACTTAGGTGCCCTTTTCTAGCACTAGCCAATTTCCTAATAACCCTTCCGACAAGGATGCACAAGGATGCAATACAGAAGCATTTCCTAGGTTTCTGCAGATATTCCCAGAAACTGTAGAAGCAGTACATTTGTTTAGAACTTATAAAAATATTTTCATTTTCTAGGAGTCATTTATCTTTGTGGTCTCTTTTGGTCCTCTCCAGAGATACACGTCTGGACTTCGTCCCTTCCAGAAGTGCATGAGAGGATCTCCCAAGGGTACTCATACAAAACACAAGCCTCTGGCAATCTGGAGACTCGGGTCCTAGTCATGAATTTCTAACTACTAATATATGTGAGCTTGTTCTAAAAAAATGTATCTGGGATTTTTAAATCAGGTATGAAAACATAGCAAACACAGAAGTGATTATCATGAAAGAAGAAGTTTATATTCACGGATCCCCAGAAATAGAAAGCACAGTATGCCCCATGTGGAGACATCCAGAGTGTTCAGGAAGTGGGAGGAAGAGAGGGGAGAGCCCGGTCCAGAGCCTTTAATGCGATTCTCACAGGAAGAAATGGGTGAGGCAGCATAGCACACTAAGTATGTTTGGGACTGTGTAGTTTGATGATTTCAGAGGGTTTGGGACTCTCGTTGTCCAGTATCACGGGATGATTTGGGGCAGAGAGAATACTGGCTTTCTGTGTGAGAGTTTGAGGAAGAAGATAGTTGGGGTTAGAGGCTCTGAATTGGCAGGCTTTTATATCAAAGGCATACACGCAGCAGAGTTTGCTATCCCTAGGAATTAGCTAACCCTAAGAGAAGCTGTCTTTCCAGGATCAGAGCTTCGTTTTCCAGAACTTCAAGAATAGAGAAATTAAGTATCCATCAAGAGACGATTGGTTAAAGAAAATGTGATACACAGGCACAGGTGCGCACACACACACACACACACACACACACACTGGAATAATATTCAGCATAAAAAAGAAGAGAATCCTGCCATTCGTGACAACACGGATGGACCTTGAGGGCACTATGCAAAATGAAATAAGTCAGAGAAAGACAAACACTGCATGATCTCACTGACGTGTGGAATCTAAAACGCAAACAAAAACAAACTCATAGAAAAAGAAATGAGATTTGTGGTTTCCAGAGGTGAGTAGGAGGTGGAGGAATTGGAGGAAGGTGGTCTAAATGTACAAAAGTCCAGTTACTAGATAAATAAGTATGGGGGAGGTTATGCACAGTACAGCCACTAGAGTTAACATTGCTGTATGGGACATGGGGTCTTCCAAGACCCACTTAGGCTTCTGACTGTCCGCTTTTAGGAAAGCATCAGTGAATAAGTTCCATCCCTGCTTTCTCTTGCCTTGCAGTCTGGAGGAGGAGATACATGAGACGTGCAATAAGAGTACCAAAGATGCAGAGCATTAAGTCCAGACAAAGAAATTAGTAGCATGAAAGAGAAGATGATTCATTCCACCGGAAGGAGCTGCCAGAGCCTGGGGGTGGAGGGAGTGGAGTAAGAATTCGCAGAGAAGAAAATTGATTTTGAGGGAAATCTTAGAAAGTGAACATACATTTGACAGGCAGATTTGAGGGGTGTGGATGTAAAAACACAGAGCCAAGACCCAGAGATAGGTCATGTGGAAGCCCTTTATGAACTTACAAAGAGTTTGCACTTGATCTCAAAATAAGTGTGAGAAAACACTATGTTTCAGAAACATCACGCTTTAGAAACATGATCGGAGAGCTGCAAGCCCAGAGAAACAGGGACAAGTTAGGTGAGAACTGCAAGAACGGAAAGACGATGGGAGACACGAGATGGATGTGGAGATGAACACAGGAAGCATTCAATAGTAACTATCTACGTGATTTACTGGGCGACTGAATGTGAGAGTCAGGGGCAGGGAGGGAGGAAGGTTCTGATGTGAATGACTGGGTCTTGCCGGAAGCTCAGCTGTAGAAGGAAGAAGAGCTACGGGGCGCTGTTTGAGAAGGATACAAGGCTGACAGAGAACATTTTTTTTCAACTATTATTAAAAGCCTTGTGGGTCGCCTATTTGAAAGGTAAGGGTAGTAAACACAAGTTAAAAGAGGATAGTGAAGGTATCAGCTCCCTCACAGGAAGAGGAGAGTAGACGTAGAAAACACATGATGAAATGAGCACAAAACTTGGGAAAGGAAAACCTCCTCCTTTGCTATAGAAGCAGATTCAGGGAGGAGAAATATACATTTAAATTAGCTGTGAATGTATAGGGGCAGAGGTAAAATGATAAGGGGCTTCATGTCTGGGAGACTCATTTTTTTGCCTATGAACTTAAGAAATACCTGCTGAACTTGAAGGAGAGGTGGAGAAACACCATGTGAAGCCTAAAAAAGTGTGGACCAACCCGTGGGAGGGACAGAAGAGGGAGCTAAGCAGGGACAAGTACAAGGCTTGTCAAATGGTACCGGGTCATCACCTAGTGCGAGCCTACCAACTCCTAGTGACGACAATACACACAGGCATGTAATGTCCTGCAGCGATGCTCAGCAGCCCAAAGGTCTGAGTGGAGAAGGTGCATGTCTACTTGTCAATGGCTAAGAATTGACAAGGTGGATGCAGAGGAGGAAGGGTCTCTGGACACGGAAGTGCTTGCTGGTAATTTAAGACTCACCATAGATTTAGACTGAAAAGAAGGAAAGCCATCAAGAAAGTGATGAATTGAGAGAAAAGGGGGGAAAGATGAGGAACAAAGCCTCAAGGAGGTTGACTAGGTCAACACAGGGGAATATAATGGCTATAAGGACAGGAGATGCTACTCAGATCTTGGAGTGCTGGAATTTACCATTCCAGGAGGTATCCCAAAGTCCAGGTGCAGCCAGGTGATTGGGTTATTGAAGTGGAAGAAGTACTTTGGGGCGGAGCTTTAGATCAGTTTGTTGGAAGGGCATCCGTATGCATGATGTAATAATCATAGGTGATGTTGGCAGGAGTTGAGGCAAAAATGAAGCTTGTGAGTCATCCCCGAAGGCTTAATGAGAGAGATGTGGGATGAAATATAGGGTAAATAATGAACAGATGAGTTTCTATTCAACTCAGAATTTACAAAGTGTTATTCAGAGATATTCCTGTACTTAATCAGCACAACCTGTGACACAGACATGACTATTCATCATATTTTACAGATAAAGAAACAGAGATATAAGTTGGGACTCGCCAAACAAAAGTCACTCAGCCAGTAGGTGACAAAGCCGGAATTCAAGCTCCCATTTTCTGACTGCAGATCTCTTGTTCTTTCCAAGATAATAGGCTGTATTAGCAGAGATAAAATTTAACCCCTTAGGACACACATTTCACAGAAGTACTCTAAAGATATAATGCCTTAATTTCAACAAAAGATGCTAAAACGTGCAATTTAAAGGCTGTTAGTAGGTAAGAGGTGCTTTCCCAGGAGCTGCTGGTTGGAGAGAAGAAGGTGTTTCTCCCAGTTTGTGCCAAAGAAAGCAAACAGCTTATATACACGCATCATCCATAACCCCTCCTCAACTGCCCCCAGGTAAATTGACCCTCTACTACACCATAGACGCTACTCGACATTCAGTTTAACTCAACCACACCTGGATAAAAATGCCCGCTGAAGGCGTCAGGAGCTAAGGGTTGGAGTACCTTACATGCTCCTTAAAGTATTTCTACTTAAAAACAGCAACATAAAGAAATGGTCTTACTGTACACTTCTCTCTAATGATTCTCATTTCCTCTCAAAGATAAGAGAACTGATAATTATCTAAACAAAAGGTTTCTGAAACACCAAGCTTTCCAACAGCAATCATAATACCTCCTTTTAGAAAACATTGTGATCATTTATTTCTTCTGTTTGACTCACCATGACTAATAAGGCAGTAAACTAAAAAAAAAAAAAAGAATTAATTCCTCTTCCCTCCTTCCTCTAATATCTGCATCCAGAGTTTATCCATGAAGGAACGAGGTCTTTGGAGTCACTGGGGCTCTTTCCCTTCCCAACAGTAGTGCCCGGAATATAGGCAGGCGCTCAAGAAATGGTGACTAAGTTACCCTTAGCCTAGTAACTGGCTGAGGGCATATCCATCAGGAGAAAGAACAATCTGATGGTGGGAGATGCAAATACCCAAGCCATTTTTAGAGAGGTTAAAGAACCGATTTCAAGAATTTGAAGAAGCAGTTTCCTTCCTGACTACAGATAGGAGTGAATATTTGGAGGATTCAGGAAAAAGCCCTCCTGTGAGGAAATATCTACCAGGCAGATTGCCAAGAATTTGGATGGCATGAGTCTACAGGTAACGAGCCAGGAGAAAACTGGGATTACAGAACTGGGACGATGCAACATGTCAAGCAAGCCTATTCCCAGCACAGACTGTATGCAAAGGGCTTGAGTCGTCAAAACCAGGTAAGGAAGTTCCTGAGGTTCTTGAGCATCTCAAGTGTGGGTTTGGGTGGAGGTGGTGGGTGAGCTGAGTTGAGAGGTAGCGGCCCTCAGACGCCACTTAGACCAGTTTGTAGGATTGAGTTCTCCCTGCCTGGCAGGGAAGTCAGCAATGCTAAAAGAGATGCAGGGAATCTTCTCCCCACAGAGATGCCTAGGGTGAGAAAGGACTTCGACGTCAGTAGCAGTGATGAGAAAAATCTCAATAGTTCGTGTGACTCAGAGAAGAGGCTTATGGGTACAGTGGGAGCAATCTCTGCCATACTGAATAAAAAGGCAGAGGAATCTCTAAACAGTGGGGGAGCAGCAGGGATGGGGCCCACACAGGAGACGAGGCAGAAAGTGAAGGTGACGCAGCATAGAGTAGAGAGGAGGCCATTGGAGACGTTGCCTTACCAAGCCAGCTTCACGGGGTCTGCAGCACAGAGACGAGTGCCTGACAACCGGGGAAGAACCCTACAATACTGGCCCTCTGTAATGCCATTTGACCCAATACCATCTCAGACTTTCTAGCAATGTGCCATCTAAGAGCAAGAATGGACACTGATGGGCATGTCGACCCTCAAGAACTCAGGTCCTGTTACTAAAATATTAACATACAGCACGTGTTGGGTAAATGCCTTGTGAAGAGAACTGAGTGGACTTGAATAAAATCTAATTAACCGCAGAGTGTTCAGCTCTTGCCCCAGAACATGAACTGGCTTCTTGATTCCCATATTCAACACATCAGCCAGTTTGGCTACTGATTCATAACCTATAGATTGTTAGCACCATTACACCGACTAGGTCATTTGCTTTTGTGTGGATTGCTTCGATCAGTGATATTATTGCCCTGAAGAGCCTTATTTGGACAGGTCAGGTCCTTTCATTTTGGGAGAAAGTAGAGATAAAACAACTGGATGAGAAATATCTCCCCCCCCCCCCCCCAAGAAATGTAAAGATTTACTAGGAGAAGAGTAGAGTAAAATAATGTTTTTGAAATATTGACTTTTTTCCCCTGATACTTCCCCATTTCCCTTCTTTCTACATAAGATATTAGCTATCCGTATTCATCATTCCGGGGAAAGGCACGAAGCTCGTGAGCCTCTTGATCCTGGTTTTGTTTTCCAAAGCCCTGAAAGAAAGAATCAGAGGGGAGTTGGAATGTGTGGGAGTCTCCCCTTCCATGCTGGAAAAAACTCTTCCAGGCTCGGGAAGGAAAAGGGTGATGGAGAGGACTTGGTGAGAACAGAGATCAGCAGACCTAAGAGAGAGAGGCCTGCACCTTTCTTCTCTCATCCAGTCCTGGGAAGGTGGTGTGACGTCTGCTTGTGCTCTCAAGAGCAGAGAGTGGACCCTGTCTTGTAGACAAAGCCTAAGAAAGGTGACAAGACCTCAGAGAGTGTGGATGCGTAGAGTATCTAGGTAGAAAGTTCCAAAGGCAGTCGCTAAGAGATGGTGAAAAGCAGCCCAAGAATTCCTGTGCCTTTATGTAGAAGAAAGAAGGAGCAGAAAGAGCAGCCAGTCCTGGAGGGGCCCAGCAGAAGGACCAAATGTTGTTCCAGTGATCATCGGTGTAGACGGATGAATGAAGAGCAGACAGCATCTGCCCCCAGGGTCTTGGCCTACATAACTTCTTATCAGATTTTAGACGCCGAAAGTTTCTGCCAACATGGCAGAAGAGAGGCTTGAAATCTAATGTAGGGGAACTTAGTGAAGTTACCTATCTTTCACGTGTGAATTTCAGACCTCAGATAAACAGCTAACCTGCTATTCATGTTCTTTGGCAACTTCATGCATTTGTCTTGAGTCCCCAACTAGACACACATATGGAGACCAAAAACTGTCTTATGCTTCTTTGTATTTCCTTCAGTACTTAAACGTCACTCAATCATTTCACGGCTACTTGGAGAGCACCCACCAGTTCCCAGGACTACTTAGTTCCTGAGGATTCACCTTTGAACAA
Source organism: Potos flavus (assembly GCA_028534135.1). Classification (NCBI taxonomy): domain Eukaryota; kingdom Metazoa; phylum Chordata; class Mammalia; order Carnivora; family Procyonidae; genus Potos; species Potos flavus. The sequence goes on from CM052893.1 coordinate 53,319,537, forward strand.
AACTGAGGATGTTCCTGGGCTCAGGGAGCTCCCAAGCCAGTGCAGAGATGCACAATATTCGCATGAGCAAATACATGGCATGTTACCTGGTGATATTTTGGTAAGAATTATGAGTCAGGGAAAGAGGGATCTCTAGAGCATCCCTGATGTTGAATTCTTGATATTTGCTTGGTGAAAGTGTTGACTTGAATTTACTAGATTCCACACTCTTTTTGAAACCCTGGCAACAATTTCAATAAGCTAAGAATATTTTATCAAGAAAGCCAAAATAGGCAAATGAGAGAAGCAAATATTGATATAGGATTCATAAATAAAACAAACCAGCCGGAGACCTCATTAATAGACCATCAAGAAAGGGAGATAAAAAGAAAAATCACACAAGACAAGAACGAAATTTATTTTTTATGAATGTAAGTCCAAATATATCTGATTCCAAATCTCCTGGCGTGTTGTGACATCATAGAAGAAAAAGTATAGGTTTTGGATCAGAATTCCCATTTCAGATATTTGTAGTTATGTTATAACCCTCGGGCAAGTGACTTAAATTTTTTTTAACCTTTCTGAGCTTCAATCTTCTTATATGCAAAAAGGATTAGTAATTCCAAACTCACTGGGTTGTTGTTGGGAAGATACATTTAATAAAGGATAATTTAAAAATATTATGATAATGTTATAAAAATGATAGTGTAAACACCTAATAAATGATCATTAAAACATACTAGCTCCTTCCGTGTATCCCCTTACACGTATGCATGGATTACATACAGAAGTGGCGATGAAAACAATGAATATTGGATATATCACTGCTTTATGAGCAGATTGGAACCTGCGGATATTTTGAAGCAAGTAGAGGCTACTTTCAGCATTTTCTTTTGGAATTTGCACTTGATCTCCCGTCCCCAGAGTTTATTTGGGCATCTTCCCTTCCTGGCAGAGAACAGAGCTCCCTCAGGGCTCCTGCCCCTCCCCACTCCTCCCAAGCAAGCCACTGCATCCCCTCCTAGCCCCTCCGGATTTGCTGATGCCCCGTCCTCTTTCCATTTCCAGCCCCTGAGATTTTTCTTTCCAAAATGTTCCTCTTTCTAATCATGCATGTTTGGCTTCTCAATAGATTCTTCGAAAATTATATGATTCTATGAATGATAAAAACTTCTGCAGCTCCCAGGCACCATGTGATGACAACTCCTACTTGCTTTCAGGAGTCAGAAATCATCACCTGCCCCTTCCCTGTCTGTCTCCAGCTGCACGATGTCTTCCCATTAAACTTGGAGTTCCCCCTCCCTTATACTTACTTACCACGATGTACTGCAATAATCTGCTTACAGATCTGTCTCCTCAGGGGCTGTGAGCTCTTTGAAGTCTGATTCTCTCTTATTTTATCTTTTCACTACAGTGCTAGATGTAAATGGTGAGGTCCAGCTATCTGGTTCACCAAATGAAGGAATGTACCATCATCATCATAGAAACCTATATGCAACACTTGGCTCCATGCCTAGCATGATGCCAAGCCTTTTACATGTAGAAAGATGTACATTTTAGTATTCTCCTTCTGAAGATAAGGCTGCAATTTTTGGTTAAATAACTCAAAGTGTATGCATCTAAAAGAGAAACTTATCAGGCCAAAGCAGAGGGCTGGTCAGTGGAGAGAGAGACCTGTAGCAGATGAGGGCTTTTAATTTACCCAAATCACATGTAAAAGTAACCCCATTTTCCTGCCTCCATGCTTTAGGATCCTAAATAAGTCACTGCAGAAAGACCGATATGGAGGGGAAAGGGCTTTGCCACCACTAAGCCATCTGTTTCCTCCAGATTTATATCTAGCTCACACCCATCTGCAACGAAATTCTGTAAAAGACATTCATTTGTTAAGTGATTTTTTTCTTTTGACACCAGGCTAGAAACTTCCCAGAAGGGTACCCTGAGAAACGAGTTGGGTTTCTTCTCTAGTAACATTCAAACCCATCAATTAATTCTTCTACGAACAGATTCAAACCACGAAAGTTGTAAATGGCATCGGAAGAACCCAAACTGGCCACAGGCATGTTTTCCTCCACATGCATTGTAATGTGCTTGCATCTCAGCTCCTCAGAGGGGGCCAGTGCTGGTGGGAATGCAGGAACCGGGGATGAGCAACCCTGAGCCACACAGTTCCCGGGGGAGGACTGTCCTTTAAGGTGCCACAGGGATTAGTTTAATGAGGCCAGCCTGAGGTCCCCGGGTCATGTCTGAAAGAGGAAACAACAAAATCTTCATGGGAAAAGTATGCAAGGATGAAAATAGCCAGAATATACAAGTAGGATCTAGCCCCCTAGGGAGGTTATAAGTATAGCCTGAAAAAGAATAGAAGGGGGTGGGCTGGGGACAGAGGGGCCACGGAAAGAGAGCTCGATTTGAAGTATAGTCCCAACTGGGTTAGAATATTCCAGTGTGTGTGTGTTGCTCCTTCTCTGGGCCTCAGTTTCTTCACTGGAAATGTCACATTCAGTCACCGTCCGTGAGACATGTCTAGTGCTGAAATTCTATTTGTGCTGTTTTCAAGGAATTCCCCTGCTGGAAAGCAAAGGAGCCACAAGACAAGGTGGATTTGGACCGTGTGGAGAGTAATAGCACTGAAACAGAAGGAGGGGCCAAGAAAGGTTAGCGGTCTACCGTGGGGATGTTGGAAAGCCACGGAGTCACCGCGGAGAAGTCTCCTTAGTGTTTTCTCTCGTGCTCCCTCAAAGGGAAGAGGAGAGGCTACCTGCAGACGTGGCTAGTTGGTCAGTGTTCTCGGAGAAAGGCAACCGAGCATCGGGAAGCTCTCGGCGGCTGTGTGCCCGTTTTCAAAGTCGAGAATTGCCAAGGAGTCTGGCAGAGGTCGGACCTGGGAGTCTTCAACTTCCTGTAACCCAGACTGGACATCCGGCCTCATAAGAGAGCACAAAGGTGCCTTTCGGTTTCAAAAAATGAAATATTCTCAGGGGCGTCTGGGTGGCTCAGTCCGTTGAGCATCGGAGACTCTTGATTTCGGCTCAGGTCACAATCTCAGGGTCTTGAGAATGAGCCCCACATCTGGCTCTGCGCTGGGTGTGGAGTCTGCTGGATTCTCTTTCCCTCTCCCTCTGTGCATGCTCTCTCTCATGTGCTCTCTTTCTCTAATTAAAAAAAAAAAGCAGATGAGTCGATACTATTCTTATGTTTTGCCGTCTGCCTTCCCCATTTGCCATGTGATGGCAGGCTGGGAGTCTGAGGACCCGCTCCCCTCCCCCCATCTTGGAGAGAGTAAAGCCAATGCTGTTCCATCCCCGAGAGCAGTCTAGACTTACATAATCCTCTGACCAAGGAGCCTTTTCCAGCCTTGACCTCCTGAACCACAAGTCCCCTTCTGGTAGGTTTCCCACCCACCTCCACAAACACGCATGTTTCCTTTCACCTTCAGTAGCTCCGGGGAGATAGCTCCAAGAAACACATTGCATCTGTTTGTAGCTATTTGTTTGGTTGTTCAAATGAGATTAGACTGGACTAGAATGACAGCTCCTTGGTGACAAGGCTTGTGTCACAATCCGCGTGCTGTTCTCAGGATCGACAACAGTTCTTGGGCCACAACAAGGCCTCAAAAAACATGTGCTCGGTAAACGGCAGAATGAAGGAATGATGATGTTGAAAAAGAAATTCGAGCACAGAAAAGGAGAAAAGTGGCTGGTGATGGGACCTTCCAAAGCCTTTCAAACGGAGATTGTTAAACCTTTCTTCATCCAATTAACCAAGTAGTTTTCTGAATATCAACCTGATTTTGTGACTGTGCTCTTCCCCAACAACCCTCGTTTCCCCAGATTTCTACTCACCTGTTTCTTGCACTTACACGTCTGCCTCTCTCTCCCCCAGCGCCAGGATACCCACATTCTTGGGCTATTACCTGCATCCTTCTTTTCCCTCTGTATGTATACAGTTTTCTTTGTCCCTTTGTCCTAGGATGACAGGTTGGGAGAAAAATCACTTTTTGAAACAAATTTCCAAATTGCTTAGGTGACGTAGTGTGCGTGCGTGTGTGTGTGTGTGTGTGTGTGTGTGTATGCGCGCGCGTGCATTTCAAATTCCTTTTAAGCAGGGATGCTGTTGCAGTTAATTATAAACCAATCTTATTTTAAGATTTTTTTTTTTTTTATTTGGAGAGAGAGAGAGCATGAGCAGGGGAGGGACAGAGGGAGAGGGAGAAGAAGACTCCCTGCTGAGTGCAAAGCCCGATGTGGGGCTCAATCCCAGGACCCTGAGATCATAACCCAAGCTGAAAACAGGTGCTTACCCAACCGAGTCACCCAAGAGTCCCAATTATAAACCAATCTTGATACTCTTCTTATTGGATAGATACGTATCTGCCCACTGGCTAATTAATCATCCCGGCCTTCTTCACCAGTTTCGTGCTCCCTCCCCACCCCCAAGCCTCATTTAACTTTAGCGGAGATGGTCCCATTCTATTCTAATTTATTCCTGATCACTTATTGTCAATGCGGGTTTAAATTAGAAGTAAAACACCCAGAGAATCAGTGTATAGACTTTAGAGTCTCCTGACACAGGAAACCCATAGGCGTGGGGGATTGTGTCAACACTTTGATCCTGGAAGAAACAGTGAAAACACCTTGAGTCCTACTGGAAAAGTGCTACAGAAGATTGGCTCACCCCAGAGGCATCTTAGGGGTCATTTTAACATGCCTGATGCTCAAACTGTCCCTCTCTTGAAGTGCTTCTGATCAGAATCATGCAACAATTTCATCAAAAATTAGATTCGTGTTTGCAATCGGCTGATGTATTGGTGTGATTTGACAGTTAGAGAGCATTAAATTTGCTCCAGCCCTTTCATTTCTACACATGGGAAAAGTCAGGCCCAGAACGGAGAGGTTTCTCCAAAGCCACACAGACAATTAGCGTAAACTTGAGATTAGATTCCATGTCTAAGTGCTTCTCTTTTCGAGATATAAAGTCTTTCTCCAACCAGCTTCCCTGAAGCTTTCAATGCCTACCATTCAAATCACTTCTTACTCGTTTTCAGTTTGTCTCTAGAAAGCATACTGGTATACCCCTGGGGAGCATAGAGCATTCTCATCGCACCACTCCCGCACATTTTGTTGTCGGATTACCTTGTGCCCACCCTCGTCCACCCCCCGCCCCGTGCCCATAGAAGGCAGAATCCTGAGAGAACTGGGCGCAGCAGACAGGCACACTTGGATATTAGGAGCAAAAATAGGGGAAAGGCTGAAACAGCATGTCCCTGTCTGGGTTCTACAGAATACCCCTAATCTGGAAGATGCGAATGATGGGCAAAAAAGGCAATGTTGGTCAATTGAGGAACACTGGAATAAACACAATTAAGTGGGACTCTTTGCTTTTGCTCAGCAAAAGACTCAGTGTGAGACTGATGGGATTTTGCATGATTTTTCCCTTTTTCATATTTTCCTCATTTTTTAAAGATTTTACTTATTTATTTGACAGAGAGCGAGCGAGAGTGCAAAAGCAGGGGAGGCGGCAGAGGGAGAGGGAGAAGCAGGCTCGCTGCTGAGCAGGAGAGTCTGATTCCGTGACCTGAGCTGAAGGCAGCTGCTTAACCGACTGAGCCACCCAGGCACCCACAAATACGACTTCTTCAGTATTTTTGTGAACTCCGTGAAAACAGAACAAATCTTGTGTTGCTTACTCTGGGATCCTTTTCCGTATTCCAACCTCACTGAGAAACTAATATCCTTCACAAGAAAAGAGCTTGTTAATTCAAGGAATACATCAGCTGGTGTATTTAATAGGCGTGGCAGAGGCTTGAGTTCATTTGATATGTATCTTATTGTCTTACGTAAATGACATGAGGGAAAAAGAAACAAAGAAAAAAATCTAAATTGTATCACCAGACAACTTTCAGGGTCACGTTTTCCTTCCTCTAGAATCTAAGCTGGGGAGGTAAGAGATGGCCTCTAATTAGTTCTCTGCCCCTCTCTGCATAGTGCCGTCCATGGAGCGAGCTTCCAAAGTATTCAAAACATTTCAGGTCTGTTAAAACCAGAAACACCCCAAACCTTACGCTTATGCAAAACTCCCTAGCTAATGACTAAGCCTGGGGCAGAACTTGTCTATAATTTTTACATCCAAATTCTTCTCCCTTTTATGGATGGAGCTTTATAGATCACAAATTCAAATGCTCAGAGAACCTTAGAAACTGTCTATTCTTAGTCTGTCACATTACTGTGTCGCATTACTGACCCAACAGAGCTCAGCTGACATTGGCACTTTTCTAACACTAATAATATTTCCTATTTTCTCAGGGCCTCACTGCCAAGAGTCAATGTAGTGAGGTGACCAGAAGAAGGCATTTCCTCTCTGAGGACCAAATCTTGAAAGCTCACCTTGTATCGACCCCAGTAAGGCTTCCTGCAATCCCACCACAGCTGACGTTAAGCAGGGCTTTTTTCTCTTTTTTCCTTTAAGCAAAGGTGTAGGGAACCTGGATTCTCTTGGGAGCTATGCAACTAACCAGCTGTGGGACCTTGGATAAGTCACTTCACCTTGAAGCTATGGGGATTTAGTTATAATGCTGCATCGCTACCTCAGCCTCACCACCTTAGGTTTGTTGTGGGAACACTGAGGCAATATTCATCACGGGTTCAAGACCCATAGTAGAAGCTTCAAGGCCACAGGCCGGATATAGATGTCCTTTACATATTTGTCTGGCTTTCTGTTTCCTCTGCAGTCATTTATGATAATTTCAAGGTTGTTGTGATTGCCTCCCCAAGATTATTTCTGTGGCTTGTGTCTCTAGTGGTCTCTAGTACATCCATTCTAGACGATCAGTAGTGAGTTCTGCAACGTCAGAGCCGAAGCCAGGTTTGCAGAGAGACTTTGGATGCAACTGGAAAAACCAACGGTCATCTCTGGGGCCTGTGTCCCAGGCCAGCCCAGATCTTTTGGGTGGTGTTAAATAAAATGAATGAGCTGCGTATTTTCAGCCTCAAGTCCTATCACTCTAGGAACTGCAGCCGTATTGTACCTACCAATGGGGATACTGCGTACGGAGCCAGCGGTAGCTGAAAGAAGGCAGAGCAGGATAATTATATTTATGGTTATTTATATATTTAATATAATTATGAGGAAAATAATAGCTAACACTCATTAGTGTTCAGTGATACAAACTCATTTAAGCTTCACAAAAACCTTACGCAGCCATTACCGTCATACCCCATTTTATAGGAGAGGAAACTGAGGCACAGAAAGAGTGGGTGACTTTCTTAAGGAAATGCTGAAGGTTTGGTAGACGGTGGCATGATTTGATCTTCTAAAAAGAAGATTGTCCTCCATGTGGTGAAAAAAGTGAATGAGAAGAATGATGACAAACACGTGGCGAGAAGCTTATTGCCATAGCGCAGGTGAGAAATAAAGACCTGCACTAGAAGCTTCCAGAAGGAGGCACTGATCTTCCCTCCTTGCATTTCCATAGAAGAGACATTTTTCTCTAGTCCTCATAAAGCAGAGTATTGGAGTGGACGTTTCTCGTGTCTTTCCACTCATTTTTTGTTCCGGCTCAGGGAGCAAGGGTGGATGATTTGAAATTTGAGAACCTCCTTCCCTATGTAGTGACTTTGTTTGAGGTATGAGTTTATTAAATTGAATACCAATATGAACACATTTCTCATTCACCTTTGCTCTTGTACTCTCTGCCCTTGTTTTATAAAGGCCTTTTTCGCTTCCTCCTGCCACCATGAGGAAGCCGACAAACAGGAACAGATGTTCCCCTAGGTGGTGAAGGTGAACTATTTCCCAGCGGCTTCCTTCCCACTTGAGTGGATAAAGTGGACCCTAGTCTTTCCCTAGTCTTTCCCCTAAATGTCCACATTTAGGGGAAAGTGTCGAGGTGGTCCCGAGTTTGCGCAAAATTTTAGCCACAATCTCAAACCCAGCTTTACCAAGAAGCCCAGAGTTTTGTGTTTTACTGAACAGCCAACGATAAAGTTGGGTTCCTTTTCTACCCCTTATCTCTCTATACCTGTTAGGATCCTAAGGGGAGGAAACGTTATTAACACCTAAGATTCCGGGAGAAGTACCTGTGGGGACGGAATCAAAAGATTCATGTTCGCCAAGCAGTGTTTTCCCAAAGAAATGTGCGTTCCTGTTATTATTTTGAGGAAACTCTCCTTCCCTGCTTGACCAGTGCCCATGACAAGGAACTCAGTTTGTTTCTCTGGGTCTTGAGTTCCTTGTCTGTGCAATAAGGATTAGGGGTAGGCGGTTCGTTTTAAACAGAGGCAATGTTATTCCTCATCATGCCCCCTCCTTCGGTTCATCCTAGGACATCACAGAGCCATCAGTTCATCCTTTATGGCAACCAAAACCCCATCTGGGTCTCCAGGACCCTGATGGAGTGTCAGAAGTCATTAAAGTAAAAGAGTAAAGATAAACCACAGGAGTCTTTGATCCCCGGGTCTGGCAATAAGTCCATTAAAAAAAGAGGATGAGGTCCAGTAACTCTCTTTAACCATATTAAAGCCAAGGCAGATCTGACTCTCTGCATGTTTCGGGGACCTGTTACACTCACCCAGATCTAATAACGAAGGTGGTTTTATCTCTGCTCCTACTAACGCCGTCACGGTCTGTACTGAGGAAAATAATATGGGCAAGGAAAAAGTGAGTTCTGGAAAGCTGAGCACCCCAACTGTCCTGCCTCCTGATCTGTGAGTGCCCCACTGTCAGATCCATTGATCTAAAGTCTCTTTTCATTCTGCTTCTTCGTCTTCATAAAAGTGTAGAATTTCAGAGAACAAAAAGAGGCACAGCCCAGAGAGACCGATGATATGCTCAAAGCAAGGTAAGCATCCAGTAGGAACAGAATGTATTAATTGACTGAAAGAGCAGACATTCACTGATCATCTACCGTGGGCCGGCATTGTGCTAGGCTAGGCTCTAAGAGTGGGATTAAAGGATGAATAAATATTAGTTGTTGCCTGCCTCCCAGGAGCAAGAGATATTGGTGGTGCTATGAAAGAGTATATAGTGAGACCGCTCAGGAAAGAGTGGTCATTTCTTCAGAAAGGAGATACATAGAGTAAATAACATATCCTCTTTATATATATAAAATAATCAACCTCTATCCAATCCAGCAGCAACATGCCATATAATTTCTGTAACAAAAGAGTTATATAGATGATTTCAAAATGTTCTGATAGAGTTAAATGCAATTTAATTGTACTTGTTTGCCTGATATAGTTACTGATTACGTGCTAAGTTGATGTGTAATCAAAGTTCACCCATTTTACAGATGACATCATTAGGAAGACAGGACTGAAGAAGGGCACCATATCACAGGGCTGCGAACAGCCCCGAAGGTTCACCAATTGACTTGACTGAAACAAAGCTCGTGTTTTCCCATTTAGAATTTTCTTTAAATTATCCAGATAGCCATTTAAGGCACTCAGGAAAGTCTTTCCAATTTTTGGAAATTTCCCATTGCAGTAAATCCCGAAGGAATCAGCAGGTAATACTAGAGTCATATGCAGCATAACTTGCAGCATAAATTGACTAGAGTTTTTTCCCATAAAATGGCCTTGGTAACAATATGCCACCTCAAAAAGAGCAGTTCTTCCTGTAGATTAGCCTTTAAGTGCTCCGGTTCTCTTTCTCAGAAATGGTTTGCATTTAATTGGAGGCCAAATTGAGGGCATAAGCCAAATGAGTTATCTCGAGAAGGTAATTATTACGCTTCAAGTATATGGAACACAGAAGTTGCTTAAGCTACCATTCAGTCAGCACCCACAATGGGTCAAGTGCCATTTTAAGTACTTTACATATAATGTCATAGTTAATTCTCACGACAATGCTTTGAAATTGATATCGTACTCATATTAACAGAGGAAGAATCAGAGTTTCCAAGAGGTACAATAGTACACCCAAATGTACACAGTTAGTATGATTTGCTTTTGCATTCTCAGCTATGATGCAATAAACATTGTGCCCAGCATTTCAGAGAGATGACAATATAAAAGCTGTCCTTCCTGAAATCTAAAATCTTACAATATGCTTGGGGAATCAGATATTTATGAAGGCAAAGTGATGATAATGCTAATGTGTTAGAACAGAGTCTTGCAGTTGTATTTAAAAAGAACATGAGACAGACACCTGGGTGGCTCAGTCATTTGAGCATCAGACTCTTGATTTCCACTCAAGTAATGATCTCAGGGTCCCAAGATCGAGCCCTGTGTCCAGCTCTGTGCTTAGCGTGGAGCCTACTTGGGATTCTCTCTTCCCCTCTCCTTCTGCCCCTCCTCCCAACTTATGCACACTTTCTCTCTCTCTCTTATTAAAAAAAAAAAAAAGAACACAAGGAAAATAAAATAAAATAAAAAGAACATGCTGGGAAGGCTCTTTGGAAAAGTTGGGAGTTTCGAGAAACTCTGTAAGAATTATTCCTGTAAGTTGTGATAAGGGAAAAGAGAATTCTGGGCAAGAGTTAGGAGAGTTAGAAGTCAACAGGTAGATGGGTGAATAGAGAGCACAGTACCTGAGGGAAATGGGGTATGAAAAGAGGAAGACAGTTGGGGGGCAGGAAGCCAGATATCTATCATGGGACCGGGCCCTTCCCAGCTTCATTGGAGGCTGGGACAATTCTTTCTTCAACGTCCATGTCATTGTACTTGTTGCAGATGAGCTCCTATAATGAAAGCCTTCTGATTAATTAAACATTCTGGATGATTCTGTGTTATGCTGAGTTCCATGATTCTTCATTCTTCAGTTTTGCTCCCATGGATTATTGTTTTCAGTGAGTAGGTCTGGTTGTTTCCTCTTTGTTTGGCACCAAGCATGCAGTGGGTCAACAACCAGAGTTGAGAACAAATTACCCTCAACATCTTTTCTGAGTTCTTTAATTTGCTTTATTTTTCATGTATTGTAAATGTTATTGTAACCACTACGGTTGTTTTTTTTTTTAACTCTGTTTAAAAATTTTTAAAGATCACTTGTAATCTCTGTATCTTACTTTTTCCATGAGTCAGAGAAGCTGTTGTAGGGTAAACTTCAAGCAGTAAGGAACAATATGTTTGATAAACTCTGCTATGTTAAACGCGTTGAAGATCATCCTTGAACAAGGACCGCAGAAGGAATGAGTAAGCCCATAGTGAGGCTGCAGGAGAGGTAGCAAGTGTTTACTCACTGGAGTAATTTCCGGGAATGAAACTCAGAACAGACTGGAGGATTCTGTGTTCAGTATGAGGGTCTTGTTTTGTTAAAACTGTAAAACCATCATCATGGAGACCATGGACCTTATCTTCCTGATTCTGTAGACCGCAGGCTGCTTCAGATAAGTTCTTTTACCAAAATACCAAAATACCTGGATGGTCTCGCATCGGCAATAACAGTGAAAATGGAACAGAAGTATTGATAGGTCTCAGATTCTGCGTACTTAACAATAGACCAGAACCTACATTAACTCCTTCAAATGAGTTATTCTATTCACTGCTTAACAAACTACAGTAAATGTCTTTAACTCCATTTTATATATTAGAGTTTAAGTATCTTCAGTAAAGTTATGCAGCTATTGAAAGAGCAAGGGTTTTGTCTGATTTAAAGCCCAGGTCCTCGACCTTTGTAATATTCTATGTCTCCGATTGGCTGATTCTCTGCCAAACCAATGTGAGTGTGGGTGTGGGTGTGTGTAAATGCCTCCTCGTATATATAAAGACACCCATACAAATGTATCTCTGCTCTTTTGAGTATAGAATATTTGGTAAGACACAGTGGAAATACCACCATTCATAGTAGCTGCAGCTAACTGTAGAGTGCCTTTCTCTCTCCTTCCCACATGCCTTTAGAGGCAACTGTTTATTACACACTTGCGACCATGTCACTACTGCCCTCAGAAAGCACTAGTGGCTCCATATAGGAAATGTGATCAAGACTGAACTCCTTGCCCTCCATCAGCTTTCCCTCCACTTAATTTTCCAGTCTTACATCTCATTACATTTTCCCTCCAATTCGAAATTCTTCTCACGGTAGGGGTACCACTATCCCACTAGTATACATGCAATTTCCTGCCTGTTCACCTTCTTTCGGGATGATGTCCCTTCCACCTGAAACGACCTCACCTCCCCTAAGTCTTAAATATCTTTTTTTTTTAAGATTTTTTTTTTTATTTATTCATTTGACAGAGAGAGGGAGATCACAAGTAGGCAGAGAGGCAGGCAGAGAGAGGGAGGAAGCAGGCTCCCCGCCGAGCAGAGAGCCTGATGCGGGGCTCGATCCCAGGACCCTGAGATCATGACCCGAGCCGAAGGCAGCCGCTCAACCCACCGAGCCACGCAGGCGCCCCAAGTCTTAAATATCTTTTAAGACTCAGATGAAACATTTAAGGTAGAATATGCCTTTGTATTTTCTGATCGTTGGCTACATGTGGTGTGGGTACATTTCAAAGTTTGACTTCAAGTACAATACTCATGTGTGTGTGTCTGTCTTATCTCACGTCTCCCTTCCACCTGTGTTCCTTTCAAGCTCGGGAACAACGTCTGGTTCATTTTGTAACCATCGTGTCTTGTCTAATGCTCAACACATGTTCAGAAAAATGTCACGTCAAGTCAAACATTCAGTAATGTTATCCGTTACTGTACCTACCTCATTTTAACGGAGCACACGATGTACTTATGCCATGATATGCCCAAAATGTAAATATTGTTTCTGATGGATGTAAGCAATATGCTATGTTTGATCCATTACCTATGTGTCCTCATGGAGCCACTAACTTAGATGTTTAGGTCAAAACTTTTATAGAACTCATCTATAAGATTTTAAGGACAGATTATTTTTCAAGAAGGATCTTTCTGCACAATGAAGAGACTCAATTTAATGTTCCACTTCCTTGATCCCAGAGTGGCTTGAGGTGCTTGAGATTAATAGCAATTCATCTCGTTTAATCTTGAGCATACAATACTTAATACAAGTACTGTATGTATGCAGCTATTCATTTTGCTAATAATGATTAATCATACTCCTGGGTGGTAAACCAAAGTTCTACATCAATTGTAGCCATTGGCCAATCCCCATCTCTGTGAAAATATCAGGTCCTTTACTCTTTTAAATATTTGTAACTTATTTTTATACATGTGTGCCTGTTTGTGTCGGTTTTTCTATCTTAAACTGAACATCTAAAGAATTGAATGGCCATGTTAGAGCCTGGTCAGTCTGACCATTTCAGTTATTTTATTGCATTTTTTTTTAAAGATTTTATTTATTTATTTGAGAGAAAGAGTGAGAGAGAGAGAGAGAGGACAGCCAGGGGAAGGGGCAGAGAAGCAGACTCCTGTGCTGAGCATGGAGCCCAACATGGGACTCAATCCCAGGACCCTGAGATCATGATCTAAGCTGAAGGCAGAGACTTAACCAACTGAGCCACCCAGGTGCCCCTTTCAGTCATTTTAATTTAGCAAAAGAATTGGATCAACAACTTAATAATCTGATTCAAGCTTATGCTATCTGAATTCAAATAATGACAAAAGACATGCCTCACGGTCCTGAGTTGCGGATATGTGATCCATATGTGCCCGGGAGGCCCAGTAAACCAGCAAAACTATAGTCTGAAATGTGGGTTAGAGGAACAACTTTATCACAAAAAACACAATTTAATCCGAAATGCTGTAGGTAGGGGACACATTTGCAGAGAGAAAAGATGTAGTCCAGAAAAAAAAAAAAGATTTTAAAGCAATGGAAGAGAGTCTCCCGGGAATGTTTAGATCCGAAGATGATATATTTCCAAGCCTAGCCATGGAGGTATTTGTTCTCCATTCATTCAACAAGTATTTACTGAAGGTCTGTTCTGTGCCAGACATTGTTTTAAGTACCAGGGACACAGTGATGAACGACAACAAAATTCCTGCCATCATTACACTTGCCTTTTAGTCTGAGAAGAAAATAAACAAATTACACGGTAAGTATCTGGCGTTATAGAAGAAAAACAAAGCAAAGTCATATAGCATCTGGGATAAGGGCAGGAACAGATATTTTGAAGAGACTGGTCAGGGGTCTCTTACCTGATGACAGGTGAGCAGAAACCTGAAAAAAAGCCAGGAAGCAAGCCCTGAAGATATTTGGGAAGACAACAGCAAGTGCAAAGAAAGTGTGGGTATACTTGGTGGGCTTCAGGACCAAGAAGGGCATGGCGCCTAGGCACGGGGCGCTAGAAGCCAAGTGGTAGGATATGAGACCAGAGAGGTGGCCAAGAGAAAATCACACTGAATCCTGGCACAGATGCTTTTTTTAATTGAGGGTCAATTTAGATACAGTGAAATGTACAGATCCTAAATAGAGAATTTGATAAATTTCAATAAATATATTCATCCATGTAACCACCATCTCAGATAAGATATAGAATGCTTCCATTACCAGGGTGGTTCACTCGGTTGAGGGTCCAGCTCTTGATCTTGACTCAGGTCATGATCTCAGGGTCCTGGGATCGAGCCCCACATTGGGCTCTGAGCTGGGCATGGAGCCTGCCTGAGGTTTTCTCTCTCCCTCTCTCTGTCTGCCCCTCCTCCACTGTCTCTCTCTCTGTCAAAAAATAAAATAAATTAAATTATTTTTTAAAAAAAAGAATGTTTCCATTATCCCTAAAAGTTCCTTCCTATCCCCTTCCAGTCAATCTCCACCCTACCTCCCAAGACACACAGTCTAATTTTTCTCTACCATGGATTAGTTTCACCCATTCTAGAACATCATATGAGTGGAATCATGGGAGTACATATTCTTTTGGTAAGACTTTTCTTGCTCAAAATGTTTTTGAAATTTACCCATGTCATGGTATGTTTATTAGTCTATTCTTTTTTTACTCTGATTAATTAGTATCTCAATGCATGAACATAACAACAATTATTTATCTATTTTCATTAGTATTCATTTGAATTATTTCCAGTTTCTGGCTATAACTGCGTACAAGTCATTGTATTAACATATCTTTTCATTTCTCTTGGGTAAATTCTTAAAAGTGGAATTGGTAGGTCACAGGGTAAGTGTATTTTTTACTTTAAATGAAACAAAACTGTTAAGCAGTTTTCTAAAGTAGTTGTACCATTCTTCATTCCCTTTGGCAACATATTCTACATCCTTGCCAACATTTGGTGTTGTTAGTTTGCTTTCTTTTTGTTTTTTGTTTTTGTTTTTGTTTACCTTTTTTTAATTTTATTTTTCCAGTGTTCCCAGATTCATTGTTTATGCACCACATTAGTTTGCTTTCTGAATTTCAACCATTACAGTGGGTGCATTGAACTATCTCATTGGGTTTTAATGTGCATTTTCTGACATCTAATGATGTTGAATACTTTTTCATGTACTTATTGGCCGTTTTTGTTTTTCTTTTTTAAGAGAGAGAGAGATTGAGCACGAGCAGGAGGCAGGAGCTGAGGAAGAGGGAGAGAGAGTCCTAAGCAGGCTCCACACCCATCATGGAGGCTGATGTGGGGCTTGATCTCACCACCCTGTGATCATGACCGGAGCCAAAATCAAGTCCGACGCTTAACTGACTGAGCCACCCAGGCATCCCATATTGGTCATTTTTATATCTTTCTTCATAGACCGTCATCCTAAGCATTTTGCCAATTATATTATTAGTTTGTAGGAGTGACATATATTCTGCATACAAGAAGATAAGGACTTTTAATCTTAATTTATTGTTTTCTGACTGTGAAGCGAAACCATCAGAAGATTTGAGCATGAACAATGCAGAACTGCATGTGTGGTTGTGCATAACCGTAGGGGCAGCTAGTCATACTTGTAGCCATCGTTAGTATGTGTATTTGTTATAATTCCCCATCAGATGTCAGCAGATGTCTGCAGGAAGCGATAGCTTTTGTTTTCTTTTAACTCACTCTTACCAGTTTGGAGAAGACAATACAAGAAATAGTTCAGACAGATAATATTTTCTGCAGAAGACACAGGACGCTCACACTAAGTATTCTCAGCGAACGAAGGGATACCAAGGCTGTGTGTCTGCTCGGAGCAGACAGGCGTCTCCGAGAACTGTTCCTACTTTACGTTCTGGACAAACCCACCAGACATCAGCCTGTAGGTTTTCCACAAAACAACCTATCAGAGAATTACAGCGGTGCATCTTAAACCAGGCAACTATTGAATCCCCTGTCTCCTCACCCCCCATCTTATAGGAAAACAAAACAAAAAAACAAATGGAGCCTGGGAGGATAACTTGGTCATTCAAGGATGCACCGTTAGCAGGAAGGATGGGTCTAGAATTAGGTCCCATAATCTCATTTTTAAAAATTTTTCTCTGCATTTCAACCTCTGATTTCGCCCTTAAATTTGAACCCCACACCTGCTGGGTGGTAGCGACTACCTCAGTGGAGGAAGTTTGCGGCTTCCGCCCCCAGCGGCGGCCAGGAGAGGTGCAAGTCCTGAGTCCTCCCCAAGGGCGTGTAAAGCACCAATTTTAACACGAAGACAAAACCTTCCCATTTAGCCTTTGTTTGAGTCTACCATTTGGCCGGTGCACAAGATAACAGAGCCCTAATAAGCATAAAGGCTCTGAGGGCCTCTAGCGCGAGGGCGTGGATAAGAAATCAGCACCAAATAAGTTCAGTTTATTCCTCCTCATACAAAACACATTCCTTCAGAATTAACTGTAGCCTTGCGCATACCGCTGGACTAAAAATAGACTCAACCTTTATTCCCGGAACATTGTTTGCTTTACTATTGTTACATTCTCCAGGCAGACTGGTTTTTCCCTAGAGATTATATTCGGGGGTCACGAGGACTGGGGTTCTCCCAGAGCTAATCCTCCAAAGCATCCCTCTTCCCAGTCTCTCATAACTTCAACACGGGCTCTGTCTTTTCTCAGGACACAGACTTCATCAAGCCAACGCTCAGCCCCGCACCTGTCTTCTTGTCTGTGAAATGGGAAAAATAACCACTTTATTTATTGCGTAGATTTTGTGCGGCTCTAATGATGTAACTATGTGGAAAGACATTTTATGAATTTTCAAACACTGCAAACGCACAGGACGATTATGGTGGTCAGGGCCCCCAAGAGGTAAATTTCTTCAGAACTACTTGCTATGATGTAATATGAGAGAGAAAAACGTTGGGAAGTGTTCTCCAGATGATATCTTTATGCTTTTCGCCTGCGCACCTGGTCAATCGCAGCTCCCAGCATCCCTGTCACGTCTGTCACCCCCCTTCGCCCTGCTCTACTGGCCAGAAAATGTTTTCCGACTGGATAGGCCGGTGAAACAGATGCCAATAACTTGTACGAAGTCCGTATAAAGTGCAGAGCTGCCATCTTATCGATAATGGGGAAATCATTATAAATGGAGTTGAATTATTATAAACGGAGTTGAATGAGTGATGTGTGAGCGTCTATGGATTTTTTCCGGAGGATTCCTCATGAACGGATCTTGCTCTGACTGTTCCAGGACACAGAGAAACCTCTGTAGAAATAATCAAATCATCAGCCTCTCTTCTAACTGGTTCAAGCATTGTGTACTTCTTCTTACATAACCCAGTATAGCAGGAGCTCCTGAAGGTCATCGATAAGGTCTTTTAAGTCTTTTATCTGTTACAGAGATTATTGATGGCAAGAGTGATTTAGCAACAGTACAGTGTTACTGAATCAACTGTCATCAGAGCCCGAACTTTCGATTGCTGTTAGAGTAGTATAAGAAAAGTATGGATCGACACTCACTGATAGTCCTGTATATACAGAGCGTGGGTGAAGTCGATAGTGACAAAACTCGTGAAGCTAAATAGTCCATGTGAAACTAACACCACTGAAACATTGGCATTTTAGAATTAAATTAACCACTCAGAGCCAATTTAATAATAGCTCCTATTAACATTATCAACATTAACATTATCACTTTTCTTCTGTTTTTGGTCTGATTGATAGGAGGATAAAGAAAAAGGAAACTAATGTTTATTGCTTGCCTATTACCTTTCATGCTTCCCCAGGCTCACAGCAATCTTATGAGGTAGGAAGGGAAGTCGGATTGTATTAACATGTAGTAGAAAGTAGTGCCCACGATGACTCATCCCTGCCTTAGAGCCTGGACTTCTGCCCCCTGGACAAAAGCTGTTTTCAATTTTACCTCTAAAAACAAACATCTCATGTTTCAATGCTTTTTATTCAGAAATTTGAAGGTCTTTATAAACAGGAATTCACTATCAATGCATGGTAAAAGAGCAATGAGTTAGATGGGAATATCATGACCTTTATTTTATGGAGGAATGAGTTCAGGCACAAAGACATGTAAAGACTCGCTTCCGATCAGATGATGATTGGATGGGAAGCCCAGGTTTATTGCATATCATTCATTCATCTATTAATTTGATAATTATTTGTTGATGACCTGTGTGCCCCATATGGGGAAGAAGCTGGGGCTTCAGCAGTGAACAAAGAGATGGAAATCCCTGCCCCCTTGGAGCCCAGATCTTCGTGGGAGTCTCAGATGAGAAAGCCGAAAAGGACAGAAGTTCTGTGCCTGAGTTGAAATTTTAATTAGAATGGCGGAGAAAGTCTCACTAAGGAAAAGATCGTATTTCAGTCGAACTCTGAAGGAGGTTGTGGAGGAAAGCCATACAGATGGGGAGTGCATTCCAGGGAGAGGGAGCAGCCCGGCCAGATGCTGGCAGGTGCAAGACGTTCTGTGGCTGAGACAGAGGGAGGGAGGACCAAAGAGCTGAAAGTGAGCTCACCAGGGTAGCAATCACTGGGCCTGTGGATGGCGGGAAGACAGGAAGTCTTGCGAGGGCTTGAAAGCTACTACCCCAGCCGTGCCTTCCTTGCAGAAAGACCGGAAGTCATCAGGATGTTTTGACCAGGGAAGTGACCGTACTCTGACCTAGCTTTTAACACGGCATGATTGCTCGGGCGGCTGCATTCACAGCAGATAAAAAGGGACACTGAAAGTGTGTAGAAATGGAGACTATTTAGCCTAAATCATTAACTCAAGTGAGAGATGCTGGTGGCGCAGAACAGGCTGCCAACAGTGGAGGCGGTGAGAGTGGTTATTCAGGTTATGGCGCAGGACTGTCGCCCCTGCTCCCTTGCCACTCACATCACCAACATACATGCCCGGTGTTTATAATGATGATTAAAAAGAAAACTGAAGTGGATGAAGAAAGCAAAACAATTTTTGGCCTGGAAGGGCAGTCATGGGCAAGCAAGCAGTTCCTTTAGTTTTCTCTCCCAGGAGAGTTAAGCACAGATAACAACAAAACCCTAATTGCTCGAAATCCTATTTTCAGCTGGCTGTGCCAGCAATCATCTTGAAAAAGTCACATATCACGTAGAACGCAGGGCCGTCTGCAATCATTTTTCTATTGTTGATTAGAAGACAGTAATTGTGCAGTTTAGCTGTTCTTTGTGGACACGATTGGTATTTGCTTCTCGGGAAAGTGAAGTCGCAGAACATTCTGTGGCCAACACATTGAGCATATTTACTAGGGTGGGTGTGCAGTTCATAAGCCACGATAGATTCGCGAGACGGGCTTGCCCCTCCGAGGTCTTGGCCCAAGCCCCAGGTGCCCCTCCATGCAGCCCGGAGACACCCGCGCGCACTCAGTAATGTCCCTGCTCAGAGATGTAGGCTGCAGCCCGTGGCGCTGTTCACTCAAGCTTTAGGCTTAATCATGCCAACCATATCCCTTTGTGATCCCACTCCTAGAGGAAATAGCTGCTTCCTGTGGTTTCTACCTCGGTGCTCATTTTTTAAATAAGGTTCCCTTTATTTTGCCTTTAAATATACCCAGTAAACAATTTTGGTACCTAATTAAGAGTTCTTCATATTATGGTCAGACTTTTAAAGTTACTTGTAATTTTTATCCTCCGGGACCCTGATTGAATCAGAAGGCAAAACCAAAATTGTCCCCGGAAATGGTCCCTCACAGATGGAATTTTGAAATTGACTTGGTTACATCCTTGGGCTTGAACTCAGTGCTGAGCTTCCAGCCATGGAAAATGGGATGCTAGAATTTGTGAAATGATTAAGTGGTATCACACTTAATCAAATTATGTGTGATAGATTGCATTGTTGTGCCTACTGAAGGAAGTGCCACAGAGTAACAAATGTCTCTATACTTCTGCAAATTCCTATGTAAAGGTACGTGTTCACAATCCCCAAGCTGGGGATTGGGATGTGAACATCTTTGGGGGCACATTATTCAGACTGCTACAAGTAAACTGCATCAATTCTATGATTTTCCATGAAGCTGGTGTTGTGAAAATATCAGATAGACTAGGTTTAAAAGTCACCAGGTAGAATGAAACATTGTCAAAGATAGGAGAGGAAGAAAGAAACTATTGCAGATCAAAGGAGCTTGATAAAATGTGATAACTAAATATAACATACATACACGGAGCATTCTGGAACACATAAAGGATTCTGTTTGGATAGGTTGTAAAATCTGGATGGAGTTTGTGCATTGGATAACAGTGTTATATTTATATTGATTTCCTGATTAGGAAGGTGGTATGGTGGTAAAGTAGAGAGTGTTTTATTTTGGGTGGTCCCATGCTAAAGTATTTTTACTGATGGGGGCATCATTTCAGAGAAAAGTTGTGTGTGCATGTGTGCGTAGAGGAAGAGAATGGGGGGAGGGAAAATGTGGAAAAATAACAAAGAATCTGAGTGAAGAATTCTGAGTGAAGAATAGGGGAATTCTTTTATTATTATTGTAACCTTTTGTAGGCTTGAAAACATTTCAAACTAAAAATATGTTAAGGTAGGAGGCCTGGGTGTCTCCGTCATTAAGCGTCTGCCTTCAGCTCAGGTCATGATCCCAGCCCTGCATCGGGCTCCCTGCTCAGTGGGAAGCCTGCTTCTCCTTCTCCCACTCCCCTTGTTTGCGTTCCCTCTCTTGCTGTCTCTCTCTCTGTCAAATAAATAAATAAAATCTTTAAACTATATATACACATATATATGTATATATATATAAAGGTAAAAAATACAAATTATCAATATCAGTAATAAAAAAAATCACTACAGATCCCATAAACATCAAAAAGATAAAAAGGAAAATATTATGAAGAATTTTATACAAATATATTTGATAGTGTTGGTAAAATAATTTCCCCAAAGAGCCAATTTATTAAAACAGACAGATGAAGAAATAGATTTGAACAGCCTGATATCTACTTAAACATTGAATCTGTTATTTAAAATCTTCCTGTAAAGAAAACTACAGAATGGGGGAAAATATTTGCAAATCATCTATCTTATCAGGGGTTAATATCCAAAATATATAAAGAACTCATACAACTAAAGACCAAAAAATCTGATTTAAAAATGGGCAGAGGGTTGCCCAGATAACTCAGTTGGTTAAGAGTCTGCCTTCAGCTCAGGTCATGATCTCAGGGTCCTGTGATTGAGCCCCACATTGGCTCCCTGCTCAGCAGGGAGTCTCCTTCCCCCTCTCCCTCTGCCCCCACTCCTGCTCTCCCTTCCTCTCTCTCTCTCTCTCTTCCTCTCTCTCTCTCTCATGTGTGCGCGTGCTCGCCCACAATCTCTCTCAAATAAGTGAAATCTTAAAATTAAAAAAAAAATGGGCAGAGGCTCTGAATAGACATTTTCCCAAAGAAGACATACAAATAGCCAACAGGTACATGGAAAGGTGCTTAACATCGCTAATCATCAGAGGAATGGAAATCAAAACCACAGTGAGATATCACCTCACACTTGTCATAATGGCTGTTTTAAAAAGAACAAGAGACAATGAGTATTGACAAGAATGTGATCAAAAACCTCCTACACTGTTGATGGGAATATAAATTGGTACAGTCATTACAGAAAACAGAATGGAGGTTCTTCAAAAAATTAAAAATAGTACTATACTGTGATCCAGCAATTCTACTTCTAGGTATGTATCCAAAGAAAATGAAATCAATATCTTGCAAAGATCTAAGCACCCTATTTCATTGCAGCATTATTCACAATAGCCAAGACATGGAAACACTTAAGTGTCCATCCAATGGATGAATGGGAAAAGAAGTGATATATTTATATATATGAATATTATTCATTCTTTAAAAAAAGAAATCCTACCATTTGCTGTAAGATTTCATTTATTTGTCAGAGAGAGAGAGCACAAGCAGAGGGAACGGAAGGCAGAGGGAGAAGCGGACTCCTTGCAAAGCAAGGAGCCAGATGTGGGACTTGATCCCAGGGCCCCGAGGTCATGATGTGAGCCCAAGGCAGACACTTAACAGACTGAGCCACCCAGGTGTCCCACAAATCCTACCATTTGTGACCAAATGGATGTACCTTGAAGTTGACAGCATTATGGTAAGTGAAATGAGTCAGGTAGAGAAAGACAAATATTGTACAATCTCACTTATATGTGGAATCTAAAAAAACCAAACAGAAAGAACAGATTGATGGCTGCTGGCGGTGCAAATGGGGGGTAGGGAAATGGGTGCAGGTGATCAAAAGGTACAAACTTCCACTTATAAGATAAGTAAGTTCTAGGAATATTATGTACAACATGATGGTTCTAGTTAACGGTACTATATTGTATATTTGAAACTTGCTAAGAGAGTAAATCTTAAAAGTTTTCACTTCAGGAAAAGAAATTTGTAACTATGTGAGGTGATGGATGTTAATTAAACTTATTGTGGAAATCATTTTACTATATATACATATGTCAAATTATGTTTACATCTTAAACTAATGCAATATTACATGTCAACTGTCTCTCAATATAGCTGGCAAAAAAAAAAAAAAAAGAAAGAAAATCCTAAACTGGATGACTTAATGAGTGAATTCTTTCTGATGTTTAAGGAAGAAATAACACCAATGTTGTACAATATTTTCCTGAGAATGGGAAAAAGGGAACATTTTACAATTCATTTTAAGAAGCCAGCATAACCTTGATTGCAAAGAATGTTACAAAAAAAAAAAAAAGGAAAATTATAGACTACTTTCTCTCTTTTCTCATGAACATAGATGCAAAAGTCTTTTGAAGAATTAGTAAATCAAATCCAGCAATATATAAAAATGGATATATATCATGAGCAGATACAGTTAATACAGATTTTCAAGGGTGGTTTAATTCTTAAAAATCAATCAATGTAACACACATTGGCAAGAAAGAGAGAGAGAGAAACATCATTTCACTAGATGTAGGGAAAAAAACATTTCAGGAAAATATGCCTACAAATCAATAAAAGATAGACAATCCAGTAGAAAACTACATAGCGTAAGTGAACAATTTAGAAAACAATATTTAAAGAGTCAATATCCATATATAAAAGCATTCAATTTCATTTGTCATTCAAGAAATGCAAATTAAACCTTGACATAATACCACTACATGATCAACAGAAGAGCTAGAATGATAAAGACAAACAACACTTCCCGTTGGTGAGAATGTAGACCTACGGAACTTATCAAGTGCTGGCGGACTATTCACTGGTGCAGACATTCTGGAAAACTGTCTGGGGGTATCTACTAGAAACTAAATACACACTCTGTGTTCCAGCAATTCCACTGCGAAGTATATAAAGCCAACAGAAATAGGTTCATATGTTCATCAAAAGACCTGCTCATAGAAGTAGTATTCATAATTGCCCAGAACTGGAAATGACGCAAATGCTTATCAGTAATGGAACAGAAAAGTAAATCATCGTATGGTTTCACAATTACGATTATGGTTCTCAAGCTTTTTGCTCTCAGAACCTCTTTCGTTCTAAAAAATGATTGTAGAACCCAAGGAAGCTTTATGTGGGTGATATTTATTAATACTTACGATAGTGGAAATTAAAACTGAGGAATTTTTAAAAATGGGAATGCACGAATACCCTCATATACAATGTAGCTTCTAGAAAACTCCACCGTACACTCATTAATGAGAATGACAAAAAAAAAAAAGGCAGATAAAATGCTTTCGACCTTGGGGACATCCTGAAAGGTCCCAGGACCCAGGAGTCCCTAGATCACACTTTGAGAACTTCTACTTACAAAACAATGGAATCAAACTACAGCATGCAAAAATATGGATTAGTTCCCCAAACTTACTGAAGAAGCTTAACACAAGGACACATGCTGTTATGATGCCGTTTATACAAAAAGTACTGCAGGAGGCAAAACCAAACTCCCCTATTAGATGTCAGACTAGAGGCGTGTGACCAGAAGGGAGCCTGGGGGTTTCGAGGTGCTTTTAATGGTCCATTCCTTACTTTGGTTGCTGATTACACAGGTGTGTTCAGTTTGTGGCAACTTACAGATCTGTGCCTTTGTAATACTCTTCTGTGTACATATTATACTTTGATAAAAGTAAAACCAAAGAACAAAAGTATTGTAAAAACTTGATAAGCTGCTAATCTGTTTACCTCCACTCCAAGCCCTAAATTCTGTCCCCACAGAGTCTTTGAGTCTGAGAATTCCAGGCCCCCAGCAACAAGCTTTTGACTTCAGCCCATCCATCTGGCCTCACACAAACATCTCGGTTTGAGGCAATTATGAACAATAGTTTGGGGTATGGAAGCTCCACCATAATCCACTTCTTGGTCCCCAGCTGTTTCTCAGATGCGTCTTCACAATAAATACCCTTGTCCCTTTTGTAGGGCAGAGGATTTAGGGAGGAGCCTAAAGCAAAGTTTGTCTTTTACTGCCACAGTCCTGTTCCTAAACCTTCTGTCTCCCCAATGCCTCTTCACTAATTTTACTGCGGGTAAATAAATATTCTTAACCTTCTTTATGCCACAAACCCGTTTGGAATTTTGGTGAGGCTTATAGACACAGAATAATGTTTTTAAGTAAATAAAATAAAATGCACAGATTACAGGAAAAATTAGATTGAAACACAGTTGTGGAAATCACTAAAAACACATTTCTGATATTATAGTTGTTGATTAATTTTTTTTAATTTTATTTATTCTTTTGACACAGAGAGAGATCACAAGTAGGTAGAAAGAGAGGGGGAAGCAGGCTCCCTGCTGAGCAGAGAGCCCGATGCGGGGCTCGATCCCAGGACCCTGAGATCATGACCTGAGCCGAAGGCAGAGGCTTTAACCCACTGAGCCACCCAGGCACCCCAGTTGTTTATTAATTTTTGAAAACTAATGTTGAAGGCAACTGACAGAATGGGAGAAGATATTTGCAAATGACATATCAGATAAAGGGCTAGTACCCAAAAGCTATAAAGAACTTATCAAACTCAACACCCAAAGCACAAATAATCCAATCAAGAAATGGGCAAACGACATGAACAGACATTTCTGCAAAGAAGACATTCAAATGGTCAACAGACACATGAAAAAGTGCTCAACATCTCTCAGCATCAGGAAAATACAAATCAAAACCTCAATGAGATACCACATCACACCAGTCAGAATGGCTAAAATTAACAAGTCAGGAAACGACAGACGTTGGCGAGGATGCAAAGGGGACCGCTCCTACACTGTTGGTGAGAATGCAAGCGGGTGCAGCCACTCTGGAAAACAGTATGGAGGTTCCTCAAAAAGTTGAAAATAGAGCTACCCTACGACCCAGCAATTGTACTACTGGGTATTTACTCCAAAGATACAAATGTAGTGATCTGAAGGGGCACGTGCACCCCAATGTTTATAGCAACAATGTCCACAATAGCCAAACTATGGAAAGAGCCTAGATGTCTATCAACAGATGAATGGATAAAGAAGATGTGGTATATATATACAATGGATTACTGTGCAGCCATCAAAAAATTGAAATCTTGCCATTTGCAATAACATGGATGGAACTAGAGGGTATTATGCTAAGCAAAATAAGTTAATCAGAGAAAGACAATTATCGTATGATCTCACTCATATGAAGAACTTGAGAAACAAGATGGAGGATCATAGGGGAAGGGAGGGAAAAATGAAACAAGATGAAACCAGAGAAGGAGACAAACCATAAGAGACTC
>CM052893.1:53345911-53363194 GCA_028534135.1 Potos flavus
CTCAGTCCTATGAGGGGCCCTGATTCCATACACCTTGCACACAGGCCTGAGGTCAAGGAGAGAAGAGAGATGAAGATCAGCACACACTAAAAGACCATGTCTTTTTTTTTCTTTTAAGATTTTATTTATTTATCTGACAAAGAGAGAGATCACAAGTAAGCAGAGAGGCAGGCAGAGAGAGAGGGGGAAGCAGGCTCCCCCCTGAGCAGAGAGCCGGATGTGGGGCTCGATCCCAGGACCCTGAGATCTTGACCTGAGCCGAAGGCAGAGGCTTTAACCCACTGAGCCACCCAGGTGCCCCAAAAGACTATGTCTTGATTGAGTCAGCTTACCACAGGAAGGCAGGCCACACACGAGGTCCCCTGACCGCTGGCTGTCATACTGATCCACACCTCAGAGCCTAGCCAAATTAAAATTTTCTCCTCCACTGAAGGATAAGCTAAAGGAAGGAAAAGGAACAAGTTGGGCCTAAGTACAGAGAGAAAGGACCTTACTTTCTGCCTTTTTAAATGTTATTTACACTTCTTTTGGTAAGATGATGCAAATTGTTTCTTTTATAAAACTTGTCTAGGAAGAGTTTACAGTTCAAACAAATATAGGAGGTGAGACAGCATTTTTGAGCATGCACTTTGAAGGAAGCTAACCCTGGACAACTCACGTTTGAACTATGTGGCTCCCCTTACACACAGATTTGTTTCAACAAATACAGTACAGTGCTGTAAGTGTTTTTTCTCTTGCTTATGATTTTCTTTCTTTCTTTCTTTTGAGATAGAGCATGTGGGGGGTGGAAGGGCAGAGGGAAAGGAAGAGAGAGAAGCTTAAGCAAGCTCCATGCCCAGCACGGAGCCCAACACGGGGTCCGATCTCACAACCCTGAGATGAAGACCTGAGCCAAAATCAAGAGTCAGCCACTTAACCGACTGTGCTACTCAGGCGCCACCCCTCCTTATGATTTTCTTAATAACATTTTCTTTTCTCTAGTTCACTTTGTTGTAAGAATACAGTGTATAATACAGATAACATTCCAAATATGTGTTAACTGATTATTTACGTTATCAGTAAGGCCTCCAGTCTATAGTAGGCTATTAGTTCTTAGGTTTGGAGGGAATCAAAACTTATACATGAGTTTTCGACTGCATGGGGTGTCGATGTCCCAATCCCCACATAGTTCAAGGGTCAGTTGCATTTGCAATGATTTATTTGTTTCCTAACGACACATCTATTTTTGTTCTGGCCTAGGAGTGTAACAGCTTCCTCTATCCCGTGCTGCATGGGTAACTGTCCTATTCCTTATGGTTTACCTGTACTCCACCTACACTTTTGTAGCTAGTCCTTTTATAAGTAAACCCTCTTCCAATTATCCTAATTTGAATGTGCCATCTGCGTTCCTACTGACACACTAGTATTGTGTGCTTACTATAGGCCAGGAAGCTTTTAGATGCTTTACGTAGGCAAACTTGTTTAATCCTCACTTAATCCAACAACTAGCTACATTTATTAACAACATCTCATAGATGAAGTAACTGACATCAGAGAGTTTAAATAACTTGCCTGAAGTCACACAGCCAGTAAGTGACAGGTGCTTGGATTAAACCCAAGCAGCCTAACTCCAGAGCCCCTGCCTTTAGTCACCATACGACGTTTGAATGCTTCTTGGAACTGGACTTGGGTTTTTCCATATGAATAAATTGGAGGGAGCAGGTGTCAATGGTGTGGACAGTGTTTGCCAAAGAGTGGTCATACTTTAGTTTCATGAGGTCTTATCTCTGAGGGGAGGGAAGTAGAGGAGGAATTTCAAGGTTAGTGATGAAGTAGAGTGTCCATGAAATGGGTAATCAGAAGAGGTCAAAAGATTGTTTTAATGGGGTTGCCCCATTAATTTTGTAGATCAGGAGGTGGTGTTAGAAGATGGAAGGTTTGGATTTGAGATTTTGGAGGTACAGTTTCTAATTATGATGAAATCCTGAGTGAGTCCTTGGCGGAGTGAGACAAAGCTAATTAGAAATGAGTTGAAGAAAAATCTTTATGTGTAAATGTTGATTGGCCCACATCCGGATACTGATATCACAGTGAAAGATGGCAAGAATCAAGGTACAAAGGGCTAGAAGAGGGTCATGTCCCCACAGTCACAGTCCTTGGAGAATAAGGAGGAGAAACCAGGAAAGAGGAGTTAATTGTCTTAGTTAGCTTTCAACATGGGTTAAATAAATGAATTATATTTTTCTTGCATAACAAGAAGTCAGGATGTAGGCTCTCTAGGCTAATACCAAGAGGCTTCTTCTTTCTTTTCTCTAAACCATCTTTAGCTCATGCCCTCAGGCCTTCTGCCTTGTGATTGCTAAGATGTGATACCAACTTAGTGCTACACACGGCAGCAAGTTGTCATTAGAGTCAGGAAGAAGAGAACCAGCTAGCTCAGTGGGCTTCCTTTTGTAGTGAGTTCCTGCAGATGCTATCCAGTGATTTCTGCTTCCACCCCCATTAGATAAAATCCTGTGACTTGGCTAATCTTAACTGCAAGGGGACTTTAATTTTTATTTTTTAAAAAGCTGTGCATATCGCTCTTCCAAATGAACTCATGGGTCTGCTGTGTGTTCTATCAGGGGGTACCGATCTCAGAGGATAAGCAGATCTTGTGAGGGCAAGGAAGTCTGTGAAGTGATGATGTATAGCAAGGGAGAAAACAAAATCACCTCCTAATCCTGAAATCCACAGGATGTGAAGGAACAAAACGAAACAAAAATAGCCCCCCCCCAAAAAAAAAATCCTCTAATCTGAGGAGCAGTTCAATTTCAGTTAAGTCCAGGAAGTGGTGGGAATGATAAGACAGGAAGCTAAAGATAAAGAAAGTAAGTTAATTTAAAAATTGCGACAGAAGGGCCAGCAATATGAACGTGAGAGAGAAGGGATCCAAGTAGTAGAAGGTTAATAGTTGGCAAACAGGGGAGGCTTTACTTCTGGAGGTGCCTGAGGCCAAGAAGGATATGAAACATCATGATGTTGATCCCTAACAGGATCTAAGATGAGGAGATGTAGATTTCGTGGCTGTGTTCTGGGTGCTTATGTTGTAGCATACTGGTTCCCAGGACAGCTGTCCCCTCAGGTTATATGCAGACCTTTGGGTGAGCTGTGAGGATTCGCTGCTCAGGCTTCACAAGAGGTCAGGTGGTGTACGGCAGCAGAAGGGTCGCCTAGTAGAGCTGTTTGTGTTGCACACTGCACAAGAGCACATGACCAAGAAAGGAGGCTGGGTGTGAAACTTAGCCAGAGCCGCACTAATGAAGCCATGCAGTTAGGTATTTCTGCCACCTGGAATGGCCTCTCTTTTCTAATCCTCATGAAGGTGCTAGACCCAGGCAATGCTATAATATCTGGAGATATGACCATTTATTTAAATAATTCATTTTATATTTTCAGTCACAGATACTTACTGATACAAGCTGATACTGATTCTATCCTACATGCTTTGGGGAAGCCAAAGACATACATGTTCCCTATTTAGCCTCAAGGCACTGACCCCCCACTATGGACCTAAGGCACAAATGACTGTAAACTCCCAGAGTCAGAGCCCCAGCATGTTAGGAACAGAAGAGAACTTGGAGGTCATCTGTCGAAATCCCTTTTTCAGATGTGGGAAACAGAACTAAAACAAAACAAAGCAAAAAAAAAAAAAAAAAAAAACACTTGAAAGGAAGATGAAGATGAAAGATTGGAAGACTTACCCTTCATCCAAAAGATCCTGCTTATTTCATGGAAACGGAATGAAGTCCAAGATATTTTGACTCAGGAAGTTCAAGAAAGCCCTTTGTTTTTAAAATGTCCTCCAGTGCTAAGTTGGATAATATTTGTAGTGAGAACACGGACTTACAGAATGTTCTTCCAACAGAAATTATTTGTCTGGGGAGGATGCTGTTCTCCAGGGAAAGGACAGCCGTTTTAACAGCCACTACTGACCTTGAAGATAAATACTACGTTAGAGTAATTATACCAGAAAAGCAGCTCGCACAGAATTATGTTGGCTGTCTGTGCCCTTTAGAGACAGAGTAGGGCTCCTTGTTTTCAACATCTTCTAGAGGCAAAAAAAAAAAAAAAAAAGCATGGAGTCAGGACCCGACTTCATTCTCCTTCTGATTTAGCATATGTGGTGAGAGACTCCTGGAATTTCCATGGGAATCATCTCGTTCTGCAGCCGAGTGGTGTTCAGATACAGTGAGGCCATCCGTAACGGAGAATTCCATCCATCAAAATGTCTGATAATTTAACAAAACACGGGGTTTCCAGCTGCAATTCTTCCATAAACCAAATGGAAAGAGTGAATAAGAATCTTTCCAAAGTATCTATACCTTCACCTCCTCCTTAGAGAAGATTGGGGCTACCAAAGACACTTACTCATCTTCTGTTCCCTTCCCCATACGTTTTCCTAGATTTATCATCCTTTCATTTTCCTTCCACTCCATCTCAGGCAGATCTACCTCCTTTCCAAACCTCAGCTGTCCACTCTATGTATTCACCCCGTAGACAAGCTCATATTTCATTCATCCTCTTGAAGATAATCCTTACCCTTAGTGCCGTTCAAGTTACATATCATTTCTCTCCTTCCAATCACGCCCAAACCTCTTGAAAGAATAGGCTTTACCCCTTGCTTCAACTTCATCAACTCCCATTCATGAGCAAATTTCTTAAAACAGAGCTCTGCCCACACAACATCTCCAGAAACTGTGATCTTCAGGATAGTCTCGCAATCCACTAGCTGGGATAAAACCTGAAACAAAGGATACCCTACTTACTCCTGCTTCCTCCCAGCTCGGGCCAGGAATCCTAGTGTGTATCTTCCATATGCACTATACATATTTGAATCATTCCCCATCCCATTCTCCATGTTCCACCAACACAAGACAAGACCTGGTTTAAAACCAGTGCATCCAGCATAGCCGGGCAGACAACGCAGAAATCTGTCCATCCTAGAGCCTCTGAAACCCAGGACACTCGGTTAAAAGCTCCCACAGGAAATAACTCCACAAAAGAAGTAAATTCTACAACAAGCCCACTTTTTTTCAAAGAAAGACAAAAATTTGTAAAGTATGCTCCCACAGATCCTTGCTGAAAAAACTACTACACCAAGAAGGAAAATAAGCTGACGGAGTGGGAGACAAAAACCCCAAAAGCAACACGAGAAAAAAAACATGAGGATAAACTTCCAGTAACTGCAAGGAATTAGGGAAAAAACAAAAACAAAAAACTTGCTATTTCGTGGTTTTTTTTCTTTATCTAGAAAATAATATAATAACAGGAGAGAAAGAGGTATTATACTCAAGCTAAGGTTTTTATTTAGAGGGAGGAGAGAGATACTAAGTAAAGTTTAGACTGTTAAAATTAATTTACTATTTATATTAAAAATCTATGGGTGGCAATTAAAATAATAGAACATATAACTACCAAATAAGCAAAGCATAATAGAAGGGAATAAATAAACTGTCTCAAACAGAAGGTTAGAAAAAAGGAAAGTGTTTACACAGAATTAAAATAAGATTGTAAAAACACATCCAAATACATTATGGGATCGCAGGAAATGGAAAAAAAACTATACTTACACATCATTAAGGGACATAGATTATCAAATTTGAAACACATAGCGATATGCTATTTAATTTTTTTTTGAAATAATAAAGACCCAGAAATGGTGAACATAGGCAAGTACTAACCTAAACAAAGGTGAGGTAGAAATGTTAATGCCAAATAATATAGATTTTAGAGGAAAATTAATTGAAAGAGACAATGACATATATTATAAACAGATTTTTTAAAATAAAAAGGTATAGTAATCATGACCTTGTAGACATTTAACAATATTGTTTCATAATATACAAAGAAAATAATGTCTCAGTTACTAGAAGAAATTGAAAAATCCACGTTAAATTGGGAAGTATTAAAAGATCTCCATCAGCAACTGATAAACAGACATAATGAGTAAGCATGGAGAAGGTGTAAATAAAATGCTTAATTACAATAGATAAAGATGTGTAGAACTTCGCGTATACCCAACAAAAAGAACATACATTTTTCCAAGTGTATGAGGAACATTTACTAAAAATTAACTAACATACAGCAAATTTCAACAGAATTTAAAATCAAAGACCACGTTTTCTCAACTGCAATGTAGTTAAAATCCATAATAAAAACATTTCTCTTAGAAATTATACTTTTAGAAAGTAAAATATAAAAACTAAGAACACACACTTTTGTTAGTAATCATAGGTTAAAAGGACATTATAATAAAAATTATAAATAATAAATAATAAAATTATAAAATACTTGGACTAAATAATATGTCAACACATACAGTGCAGATGAAAGAGTATTAAAAATAAGACTGTTTATGCCTTTAAATACAAAAAAAACTGAATATGCATTGGCCAAGTGTTTAAATTATAAGCCAATATTTAAAATGCACATGATAGAATAAACACTACGGTCTGTAGCAGCAATGTCCACAAGAGCCAAACTATGGAAAAAGCACATTTGTCCATTAACAGATGAATGGATATGTGATATATATTTATACATATATACATATATATATATGAATATTATTCAGCCATCAAAAAGAATGAGGTCTTGCCTTTTGCAACAACATGGATGGAACTAGAGGGTATTATGCTAAGCAGAATAAGTCATTCATAGAAAGACAAATACCATATGATTTCACTCATATGTGGAACTTAAAAAACAAAACAGATGAACATAGGGGAAGGGAAGGAAAAATAAGATGAAAACATAGGGGGAGACAAACCATAAGAGATGCTGAGCTCTAGGAAACAAACTGAGTGTTGCTGGAGGGGAGGGAGTGAGGGGATGGGGTAACTGGGTGATGGAGATTAAGGAGGGCATGTGATGTAATGAGCACTGGGTATTATACGCAACAGACAAATCACTAAATTCTACCATTGAAATTAATAATATACTATATGTTAACTAAATTGAATTTAAATAAATTTAGAAAAAAGAATAAACATTAAAAAATAGAAGATAGGAAATAGTAAAGATACAAACAAAAAGCAATAAAGTAAGAAATAGAACAAAAGATAAGCTCACCACTAACAAAAATTAGTTGTTTGAAAAGGCTAACAGATAGAATAAACTTCTAAAAAGACCGATCAAGATGAACAAATTTTTATTTCATTTTATTTTATTTTTAAGATTTATTTATTTATTTCAGAGAGAGGAGAGGAAGAGAGCATGTGAGCTGGGGGAGGGGCAGAGGGAGAGGGAGAAAGAGTCTCGAGCAGACGCCCCACTGAGTGCAGAGCCTGACCTGAGGTTTGATCTCATGATCCTAAGATCATGACTTGAGACAAAACTAAGAGGTAGGCACTTAACCAACTGAGCCACCCAGGTGACCCTGAGATGAACACATTTTTTTTTTTAAGATTTTATTTATTTATTGTCAGAGAGAGAGAGAGAGCACAAGCAGGGGGAGCAGCAGACAGACGGAGAGGGAGAAGCAGACTCCTCACTGAGCAGGGAGCCCGATGGGGACTCCATCCCAGGACCCTGGGATCATGACCTGAGCCAGAGGCAGAGGCTTAACTGACTGAGCCACCCAGGCGTCTCAACTTCATCCTCATTTAAAAGATCAGAGTGTTCCCTCATTTAAAAAATGACATTAGGGGTGCCTGGGTGGCTCAGTCAGTGTCCAACAAGTGTCCAACTCTTGTTTCAACTCAGGTCATGATCTCGGGGTCATACGATTGAGCCCCGCTTTGGGCTCCTGGCGGAGTCTGCTGGAGATTCGTTCCCTCCCTCTCCCTCTGCCCCAACCGCCTCTCAGTCTCTCTGAATGAATGAATGAATGAATGAACAAATGAACGAACGAACGAACGAACGAATGAATGAATGAATGAATGAATATGCCGATATCTACACACATATAAAAAGAAATGAGAATTGGCTCGTGTGATCATGGAGGCTGAGCAGTCCCGAGATCTGTGGTCTGCAAGTTTCCGGCCTCGGAGAGCCAATGGCATGCAGTCCTAGTCCAAAGGCCAGAGAAGCAAAAGCTATGGTACGGGTTCCAGTCTGAGCCCAAGGCTGAGGGTGAGAGAAGACCCAGGGCCCAGAGAAGACAGTCAGGCAGAAAGAGAGAATGAATCCTCCCTTCCTCAGCCTTTTTGTCCAAACCTTGGACTCAGACTCGAACCTGTACCATATAATCTATTGATTTAACTTAAAACATCAGATCATAATACAGTGTATTGACTTTACAAGCCAGTAACAGGCCCTGACCAACAATTTAAAACAAATAATTTCAGACAATGGGGAACATTTTGAGAATCATCTTTAATTCTAAATGTAGAGCTTTTCTTACAGAAAAAAAACAGGTTGCTGTTTATTTTTAGCTTGGACTCTTGCCTACCCCTTAGGCATCTGCATTTACATATTAATTTATTAACCCCTTGGGTCCTGATAGGATGAACTGCAAATAAGGTCATTTTTGGTAGAAATAATCCTGGAGTGATCGAAGACAGGGAAAGGTTGAAGAGCCAAGCAAGATAAGCCTGGCCAACGACAGGTAACAGGGGCAGGGTCCAAAGAATTATCTGATGTCGATCAAAGTAGAGAATAATCCCAAAACCAATTACAGAATTAGGGGAACTTGGGGGCAACATCTAGTGGATAGAATGCTGTAGGGTATTTTGTATCTTATATCTCTAAGCTTGGGGCTGATTTCCTCCCCCAAATCTTCTCGGGTGGCCCTTGAAAGCGCTCACACATCTTGAGCCTGCCTCCGTCGCTCACTTACATGGTATTGATAGGATGTTTTGGGGTCCTGAGAGGGGGCAGTACGTTTCTTTGAATTCCTAGCATCCCGCTGAGTGCCCAGCTGTGGGACTCAGTACACATCCCCTGGCCTTTTCTAAATCTCGCCTCCTCCGCTGTGACACCGAGTTGGGCTAACTGATCTCCGGGGCTCTTGCTGTCCTAACAGGCTATGGTTTTGACAGATCTGGGGCAGCCCAAGGCACTCTGCTCTGTGGCTGGCTCACATTTACACGTTAAAACATGAATGACCCATGCAGGATGGAGGGCCCTGCCTGCCCCGGCAGAGCGAGCATCCTCCCCGGAGCAGCCAGAAGCCTAAGGCTGCCGAGACAGGATTCCCGCCTGCAGCTCCCACAGCTGCTGCTGAGTCCCAGCCGGCGATTTCCTCTAAGGTCTGGATTGGTCCAGGGAGCAGCAGAGGGCTGGCAAAGAGCCTCCATATATTCCTCAGAGGGAGAGGCAGTCCCAGACAGTTGTGAAGTTTTCAGGGTCTCGCTCCGCTGTTCAGAATTTGTGCTCAAAACTGAGGAGCTAAGCCACTTGCCAAAATGTGCAAAGGACTTGCGGCTTTGCCCCATTCATGCCTGGAAAGGTAAGAACCAAGTTATTTTGGCTTAAGAGATAGAGATATGCAGAATCTTTGCTGAGGGGCGGGGGAGGGGGGCAGGGAGAGGACGGCGGATATCCAGGGGCCATAGAGAGCTGGTGTTGTTTGTGCTGAAACAGGCGTGTGATAGCAGAGTGGGGCTTGTCTCCTCTCTGCCAACAGCACTGACGCTTGTAGGACCTGAGCTGTGGGAGGCAGATCCAACACGGGCTATCTCATGCACCATTTTGTATCCGGGGCTTCATTTCCTCCGAGGAGATACCTAGGCCACGGGTGCTTGGCCAGAGTCAAAAACTGCATGGTCGAGAGAATGGATTCCAGCATCATACTGCCTGCCTTTGATCCTGATTCCACTACTTACTGTTTTGTGGGGTCGGGCGATTTATTTACTCTGTGCCTTTCAGTGTCCTTCTCTGTGAAACAGAGATGCCGGGAGCGTCTGCCTCAGGGGCTGGTTCTTAGGACTGAATGAATTACTGGATCTTAAACTCACAGCACACAGTCTGGCACAGTCTAGAACCGTGTAAATGTTAGCCTTTATTACTTGATGCACGTGGACTGAGAGAAGGAGGCAGGTTTGCAATGAGGAGAGGGGATTTCTCATTGTTCTTTATGTCTTGATCCCATTAGATAAAAGTAGCTGGATTCCTGGAGAGAAGAAAGTCCCTGGGACACAGAGGTTATTTATTGGCTAGTATTATTCTCCTTTTAGATACGGGAAAACACCCTTGAGGTTCTCTGGTTATCCTTTAAGCTGGACAATACTCTGGAGGGAATCCTAAGCATCCAGGCTATACGACCCAACAACCCTACCTGATGCAGAGAAGTAGGGATGTTTATCCTCCTATTTCTTAAGAATGGATTTGATTACATTTGGTTTGAGTTCTCATTATTTAAAGAAAATAAAGGTGACCTTGTGCAACTCAACTCCAACCCTAAAGGCATTGGCAGTGTTTGCCCAAGAAGGTTGTGTTCAATGGGCTATTTATGATCTCTCCTGTCTCTTACAAGCTCAGGTCTGACTCCTATTACTGTTCTATACCTGATTCACGATCAACCATAATATTGAATCACTTTGGTTATCTTTCAGTGCACAGTGAAATCTTTGCTCCACGATATAACTAGCGTTCATGTGGAATTCTTCAGGGTGGCCAAAGAGCAAGCATTTTTGCCTAGATTGCCTGAACCTTTTAATTTACTGGCAGGTGGTAGAATCTTGCACTTTTTGTTTCCTATTAATTTTTGTCATGTTCTATTTCCACTGCAAATAGAATCTTATGTCCAATTAAAATGCTGCCTGAGAGGATTGTTTTGGAGAAATGGGATTGTGGAACTGTGGAACCGTTAGCGTGCTTTCCTGGAAAAATCTGAGACTATCTATCCTGAGGGAAGCATGATGCTTGAATGAATGCATCCAAACGCACCAACCTCGCTCTCCTCTCTGTCTCTCATTTCCCTCATCGCCAGTGGCCCCCCTCTCCACTTCTCTCTACACTACAAGAGGAATGTAGGTGGACCTCAATGCTTAGATAAAGATGTTTGAAGACTCGTATAGAATAAATTCTATAAATAAATTATAGAATAAATTAGGACTTAGATAAAGATGTTTGAAGACTCGTATAGAATAAATATAGGCTTACAAAATGAATCTGTTTATAATGGAAAGCTCCACCAAAGAGTTGCATTGGACATAAAATTCAGTTTACAAAAACCAGATTAACATGTTGTGATTGATCAAAGTGGAAAGAGGACTGGCAAAGGAGTAAGAAGCAGATTCAGTTTTGTCATTATCTAAATTTGCACCCATGAGCAACTTCTTTCACTTCTCCAGGATTCTATGTTCTCATTTAATCAATGAGAGTTGGATTGACTGTCTTCCCACCTTCTTTTCCATGCTGCCACAGCTTAAATATGTTTAAAACACAGTTTAACTCAGTGGCTAAGAAGAGATGCAGTTTAAGGGAAATTTATCCTAATGAATTTCTCCCTAAAAGTTTGGGCTCAGAAAAGAGTCAATTATGAAAACTCATCCAAAACTCAGCCCTGTTCTGAAATCATGGCGGTGGCAGAAGCAACCTACTCAGGGCTTCTAATTCTGATTTACAAGAAAACAAAATTTACTCCATGTGCCAGGAGATTTAATCCTAGAAAATATTCTTTGCTCAATGTGGAGAGAAGCATTAAGCCAGAGTCAACTTTGACATAATCGTAGGAACTGTTCTTTCTTTCTTTAGATCTTAAGACTATTGCTTATAAAAACCCAAAGTTGACCTCACACATTTTTATATATTCAGAGAGACCAGTAATCCAAACATACAGGTAGCAAATGGCCACCACCCCAAATTTCTGCCTCGTGACCGTGTGGGTGGCAATGTGACAGTTAGTAGAAAAATGAAAAAGCTGAGTCAATTCAAGTTCTTATTTTTCACCCACTGTTTTCAACTTTGAATTCTAGGCTTCTTTTGAGAATGCATTTTATTTCTAGGTTCTCAGAAATAAACTTCTCTGAACAAGTTTAAGTTTTTAAAGTAAACATCGCTCTTTAGAAAAAGACAAAAATATTCTAAAATACAAAGTGTTATTATGATGGTTCCCAAAAAAGTTGGTAGTATAATATAAGACAGTCAGTGTGATTAATATAATTGTTCTTCTTCAGTGCTGACGAGTCCTGTCACCAAGTTCACAGTCTCTGCTAACCTAAAAAGGAGAGTAAGAAAGTGATGAAAACTTAGCTTCTGACAGAGAGTTTTCCCCGGGATATTAATAAAGTGTCACAAGCCCTGTACCTCTGTCGATGTCTGCTGTAGCTCCGATTTCTGTTGGAGATTATAAAGGCTGCTGGTGGTGAAATGTTTTCAATCCACAGTTCACATGGGAGTGTCTGGTCATCTCAAGTTTGTGGCCATGCTGGGAATTTCAGGAACTGTAGAAAGTTAATGAGGAAGGTGATATTTTGGTTCTTTTAATTTATTACTATTTTTACTGGACATTCATTTTTTTCTCCTCTTCCGATTTATATATGGGTCTAAGGGTGGATAGTTTAGAGTAGAAAGTCACCTAATAAGCAGGGCCACTGATCAACTGATTGTTTAAGGTCATTAAGCCACATGGAAGCACCTTGTTGAGTTGGCCAGGCTCCCGGGTCTGCAGGATTAAGTAAATACTGCTTTTTCAAAGATATGAACACATCCTTGGGCCAACTGTAGAGAAAAATGTGGCAATGAACTTGAACGAGTCACAGCTCAGTCAAAATAGGTAAAAGATGATCAAGGAAGCCTACAGAGAGAGTGGCAGTGCCTCTAGCTGACTTTAGGATCATGCTTTCTGGGAATAAGTATGAATTTAAAGCTTACTGTAGCTCACGGAGCGTCTTCTGTTATAATCACCAATATTCCAATGAAACTTTATTATGTTAAGAAAGTAAATGAACTATTCAATAAAATTGAGGGGTGGCGAGTCACTCAGAAAGACTTTGTTTTGATTCTTACTGTTGACACAATATTGATCATTTCTCTGGATTGCCTTTCAAACCCCCATACTTGCCTTAGGCATAAGGACGAAAGACCCCGATCGATCCTGCTCTCAAGGAAATGGCAGGCAGCCCCGTTAGGGAGATAGCTAACAAGAAATGAGTCCACGGTGTTGAGATCCACTATGAAGGAGTAAATCATGGGAGTGCAGAGAAGCACAAGAGTGGGGGGAGTTGGGGTGGGGGCCTAGAGAACTTTTGGTGGTCAGGGAAACTTTGCAAGTTACAAGAAAGATACTTAACCCAGGCTCATGAATGGAGCCTCAGGAAGGAGAGTTAGACAGGTCTATGGGAGAAGACCCGAGAGAAAGGAGGCATTCCAAGGCCAACTCCCCAGCGAGCTTCTGCAGAGTCAAGGAAATGCAAAAGGCCCAGCAAGCTTGGCTGCTGTTAGCACCTCTTTGTCCGATCATCGATCATCCATCGGTCATCGATCGGCATTATCTGTCTGAGGCAAGCAAGGAGGGAACTTTGAATTTCTAATCAGTTAACTTCCCGGGCAGCACATCCTGTATATTGTTTCCTTGGGAGCTGTCAATTCCCTTCCACTCCTGTCTGTGAAGATCAAAGACATTTGCTCTGGGGAGAGATATTCTCCCTGCCACCCCTTCGCCTAAGGAATTTATTTACTAAATAGACAATCTGTACTTGGCACATAGTAGGCACTTAATAAGTATTTTGTCAGGAGAATGCACAAATAAATTTATAACGAGTGCAGAAGACAGGACTGCTCCCAGTCCGGCCTGGCGCTTCCTCTGCTTGCGAAGGGACGGGCAGACCCGTCCGTCAGGTGCTGTTAGAGGCTGCAAAGGGGAGAGAGAGCGCCTCTGCTCCAAAACAAAGAGGGATTCCCGCCACAGGGAGCGGGAGTCGGGTTAGGAGAGGGAGGAAGGCGGAGGGGAGCCCGCAGCGCTTCTGCAACTTCCTCGGGAAAATCTTATTAACGAGGTGAGTCTTTTTGTTTCTAGTGGGGTTGGGCTTGGAGCCGCTGGCGAAGCCATCACTTCAGCTCTGTGTCCTGCAGTGACTGTCGCAGCTTTTCCAGTGGCTCTCAATCCCCTGTTCTGAAGAGGCGCCTCCTCCTAATCCTCTGTTCAGTCTGGGCCGTGTTGAAACACCAGACCTCAGGTCACAATGCTTTGGGATCCCCGAATCTTAAGTTTGGGGAGATCCTTGAAAGGTTATCTAATTTTTTCCCTCTTTAGCAAAGACTAGCCACTATTAGGGGATAGCTGATATCTAGGGACGGGGCTAATGGTTCTGCGGCTCAGGGTTGTGGCTTGTGTCTGCCAGAGAGCCAAGGAACTAAACTTTAATTAGTTCAGTCAGGATCAATCCTTAGTAACAGGAACCAGACTATGGCTGGTGGCCAGAAGATAGCAGGTTCCTAGCTCTTTCTTCCTTTAAAGCCCCAATCAGTTCCCAGATAACACTGCGCCTGCACTATATTTTAAAGGCTGAGTCACCCAGAGGAGAAAGACAGTGAAAGCCTGTTTTCGACTGCCTGAGGAAGGAACTCCCAAAATGACACGTTTTCGGAATACTAAAGAAAACCCAGGCAAGGTCACAGTCTATCCCCTGCCTTAACATCAGCAAGGAGGTGGAGCAGAAAGAACATGGCGCCGGTAACTTTACCTCTATTCCTTCCTAGCTGTGTGACCTGGAGAAAATCACTAAACCCCTCTGAGCTTCATTTCCTCATTTGTAAATGAGGATATTTTTCTTGTTTGGGAGAGACGCCGTAACCCTATTAAAGAATTAATTTCCTTCCATCCTTCTTTCCCTCTTCATGGGTAGTCAGGAAATCATTTAAATCTCAATTCTGTGCCAAGGTCTTTGATAAAACTTACTTATTTTCATCCTTCCTCATCATAACGTTATCTTTTTAAATAATAAAGATGGATGTGTCAGATACAGATGTGTACAGTATTTTAGCATTTCCACCGTAATTCTTTCAGCAAGTATCTCCTTTAAAAATATACCAACTTTTTCCAAAACATTAAAAGATATTGATTTTTTTTACTAAACATTAAGAGACATTAAAAGCCATGATCATACATACCTAAAAATGAATAATTCTTTACTATTAGTGAACATCCGGTGAGCATCCAAATATCCTCAATGGCCTTTTTGCAGTTGGATTGTTTGCATAGGATCAAACCAAGGTCACACTTTTTTATTGTTATTACTGAATCGTATTATTATTAAATAGAAAAGCACTACCCATTGATCTAGTGCTCTCTCTACAATTAATTGGGCTCCGTTATGTAA
This sequence comes from Potos flavus, assembly GCA_028534135.1. Lineage (NCBI taxonomy): Eukaryota > Metazoa > Chordata > Mammalia > Carnivora > Procyonidae > Potos > Potos flavus. Next base: position 53,361,139 of record CM052893.1, read on the forward strand.
AAGCACTTCTTACAAATGTACTTAAGGACGCCTAGAGACTGCTTTGACCTGGTGGGGAGACGGTAGCAATCTTATTATGAAATGATTCGACAGCAAGTGTGGCCAAACAGGGTGCACTGTTGATAAACAATGCTGACCTGAGGGGTTTCTCCAGCGCCCTTTCTCCCACTCCTCTTGTCCCTTCACTGCCAGCAATGGCCTCTCCGAGAGCCTGCCGAGGCTTCTCTACATCAAATCCTATTAACTACGACCCCACTGCAGGCAGTGCACCGTGCCAGGAGTGGGAAGCTTGCTGGGGTGCAGATCCTTTTTCTGCTTTTTTACTTCTCTTGGTGAGGCAACCGAGCCCTCCTCCCTGCTGAGCTAGCTCACGTGCACTCACCCTGCCCACCCCGCCCCCCAGGATTGAAGGATATCCCCAAATCTCCACCCCGGAGCAGATAGCACGTAAAACCCAGGCTCACACTTGGGATTAATTGAGAGACCCTTAAATCTCTCCTTAGTCGGTCGGACTCCTGTCTTTTATTTCTCTTTTCTTTGCAATTATCTGTAGAACACAGAATTTTTACTTTTTTGTTTTTTTAAGAGAGAGAGAGAGCACACGTGTGTGCACATGGGGTGGGGAGGGGCAGAGGGAGAGAGAGAGAATCTTAGGAACCCAACACAAGGCTCTTTCTCAGGACCCTGAGATCGTGACCTGAGCCGAAATCAAGAGTCGGGTGCTGAGCCACCCAGGCGCCCCCGTAGAACACAGAATTTTTAGATGCAAGCGTAAAAGGCTGTAACCCACGGAAAGGGTCCTGGGTTGGGAATGCAGGAGTTCTGAGCTATAACCTTGACCTCTGCTAAGTAGCAGAGGGCGAGTCCTCAGTCAGGTGCCTCTCCTGGCCTCATCAACCATACTTGTAACGGTGATGAGTCAGTTCTATGATCCTCTCCCCTCCTTCCAGCTTCACTACTTTATTGTCCTTAATTTGGACACCATGTGTTTTGAGGAAAGATTGTACTTTTATTCGAATTTTGCGTCTCACTCCAATCCTGCAGGAAGGCCAGGGAACTAACTTCTGGATGTACCTTGAAAGCAGCAATTACTTAAAAATGGGCAATTTTCTTCCAGCCACTTTGGATCTCAAAGGACTAAATTAAGAACCCCATATTTCTTTAAAAATATGTGATACACATTGTGATACATTCAGAATAAACTTTCAGTTTGTGAAAAATATATATTTACAGGCAGTGGAATGTGACTCTTATTTTGGTGAATGCCATGAAAGGAGAAGATGGTTTCAGTTTCTTATAAATTCGAGGGTAATTGAGATTCAAAGATCACGGATTCTAATGGCCTATGATTTTTGCACTTTGTTTACAGTTAATCTCAAAAGCGTAAGCTCCCGGAGGACAGGCAGGGAAATGTGATGTAAGGACACAGACATGCCCAGCCTTGGGGATGGGGCTCCATTCACTGCTTTCACACTAGGTCACATTTTTCTCTAGTCAATAGGAAGAGGGGCCCACTCGTGCCCTTCCCAACGCTGCCCAGAACGAGACACACCCTTTGCCGTAACAGTGAAAGAGTTTCCATCCTTGAGGCTGGATTGAGAAGGGGGAATCAGGATTTCTAGTCCTTTATATATTTAAACAGTCTTCACCTACCACCTGAGTAGATCCTGGAGTCCCCCCAATTCTCGAAGCAATGTGGGGACTGCTTTGGGGACTGCATGGGTCCATGCCAGACATAGAGTGCACAGTGACTGCAATTTCCACCTAGACGAGGACCTGGAGCTTGCCTGTACCGCAGGCATTAGAAACTGGGTCTTTTGGGGCCCCTGGGTGACTCAGTGGGTTAAAGCCTCTGCCTTCAGCTCAGGTCATGATCTCAGGGTCCCGGGATCGAGCCCCGCATCGGGCTCTCTGCTCAGCGGGGAGCCTGCTTTCACCTCTCTCTCTGCCTGCCTCTCTGCCTACTTGTGATCTCTCTCTCTCTGTCAAATAAATAAATAAAATCTTAAAAAAAAAAAAAAGAAAGAAAGAAACTGGGTCTTTCCTGGAAAATCTG
>CM052893.1:53363294-53398053 GCA_028534135.1 Potos flavus
CCCATGAATAGCAAACGAGGCTAAGGTCACACATCTATAGTCTACACGCTCTTCCTTCTATCGACTGCTTCCCCAGACACTTCTCAAGCAACACCTAGCCCATCTGTTAGAATCTCACTCAGCGCCTCACAACTCTACATTCCAGAAAGATGTTGGAACTATCCTCTTAAAGTCAGAGGAGGAGAAGCAGCCTGCAGTGAAATAGCTGAAAAATGTGAAGTGCTCTACCCCGTAAGTGCTTATTATCGGTAGTGAAGTGTGTGGAGCTGGTTTGGTCAAGCTCCTACTTTTTGACATTTTCTTGTGCAGAACATTTGTTTCTGGATGATGCACTTGTCTGTGGGGCTGGGGAAATTTAGAGAGAATCAAGATGTTCCGCTGACAAAGTAGTTTGTTGTGTTTGAAGTGATAGTTTACGAGAGATACCTGCGTTCAAGACCGTGGGACGGAGTGACTTGTGCACTTCGGGACAAGGTCAACAGCACGGGTCACTCTCAAGACTTTCTCGGAAGCGCCCACTGTCTCAGGTCTGGGGCTGGCGCTTTCTGAATGACGAGCTTCCAGAATCTTACACGCTGTTTCTGAATCCCCCAGATCTAAAAACAGGTATGTCAGTTGAACATGGACACGCGCACCTGTGTGCATGTGCACACACGTGTGCACATGCCCCTGATATTTTTATAACTTGGAAAAAAAAAAGATATGTTGAAATCAGGGATCCCTGTAGACAAACTGAAAGTGAAGCTGTTCACAGAGATGAATGTAGATCGATGGGGATTTTTTCCTTCTCTGACAAATATGTCTCCTATCCTCATGGTTAACATTCACACTTTTTCCTTCAGCTGGCGACATCGAGGGGAAAACCCTCTGTAAGTTGGGATTTTCTCAAAATTCTCAGCTGAGATTTCAAAAGCCTTTAGATTTTTTTTTTTTTTTTTTTTAGTTGCTCTCTAACTTTTATCTTCCAGATTCAGTAAGAAGAGCTTAACCCTTGTCTCCCTTCCTGGTCCACACAGCATCCTGAGGTTTGTAATTAAGCCAAAATGAGTGGCAGAGGCTGGGCTGCAGTGAGGGAAGGAATATGGAACTTCCATCGGCCACTCATGGAACACATTTTACTAAATGGATCCCGGCTTACGAGCAAGAAAAGGGCAGGAAGAGCTAAGACGATGATTATGACAGTCTAGAAATGAGTGTCTCGCACAATCTGGACCACCCAGATGCACGCAGTAAAGTCAAATGCCTGGAATGGATGAATTCTGCTCCTTGAGAGGGAATGTGATTTTTTTTTTTCTCTCTTCTCTCACACCACCAACTCAGAATCACAGACTGAGAATAAGATCAGGGCCCCAGACAATTCTTTCTTTCATGGGTGAGAAAACAGGTCCAGACCCATTGGGCGACTTGTCCAAGATCACCTAGCTGATTGGAGTTGGAGCTAATTCAAGATCTGCGGATTGACTTTTCACCTTTAGTTTATCTGATGGACTCTAATTTATGAATTTTGTGTGTCTTCGCTTTTAAAATAGTTATTCTTCTATAGACACCATCTTTCAAAAGGTTTTGGTTACCAAATAAACTGCAGTCTTTAGGGGAAAAAGTTTTCCCGTTTCTACTTACCAGCTGCATAGAGCTTCCAATTAGAATAACTGAACAGCATAAGACAGGCTAATTGCATAGTAATTAAGAGCCCAGGGGCTGAAATGAGATTGAGTTTGATTCCTACTATCGTCATTTATCGATGATTTGGGGGCAAATCCCCAAACTTCTCTGTAACTCAGTTTTCTCATCTGCAAGATGGGGGTAATATTTATATTTCCTTCATGGGATTGCTATGTGCACTAAATAAGGTTTTGCACTCGATGTAGTGAGTAAACCAGTTAGTTAGCTGGATATGAGTGATTTCTCTTAGTGCATGATTTTTCTTAACCATCTTCAGCTGGGGGAAACTTTGCAGCCAAATTTCAGAATGGGGCTAGAACAGGGACCTGCAAAGCACCCAAAATCAAATGAGACAAGTCCCCCTCCCAACTCCCCTTCTTCGTCTGTGCCTGTTTCGATGCCTTGTAGATTGTTTTCTGAGTAAATATTTCTCAGAGGCAGGCCATGTCTCAAGGCTTTAACTAGATGCTTTATACCATTTAGAAGACATCGCTCTTCCCATGTATGTTCTGTGGCATGTCCCCTATCACCTCTCTGGCCCTCAGGTCTTTTTTCCCTTGTCGTATTTTGTATCTGATGGTCTCCTAGCAGCTGTGACTTGGATTTGCAAGACCTACAGTTACACATGCATTTGACTCAGATCCCTCGTGCCTGCAGTCTAGAGGAGGGTGCTCAGCCCAGCGATTCCCACTTTGCATCCTTTTGGAGGCACCTTGGGTGACCATCTGCTTGGTTCCTGGACTTTATTTCTATCCTGAGCCCAGATCTCTAACTTAGCAGCTCCCATCCTATCCCAGCAACCACACAATTTAGGGTGGCCCCACTCTTCAGTTCCTGCTGCGTGAGGTCTACAAGGCGGACTGCATTGCTCCCCGGGAGGAAAGTGAGGGAACGCTATGAGCATACTGGAGAGAAGTGTCCAGGATTATGACCCTGCATCACACTCACGAACTTTGAAAGCTTCTTTGGAATTTTTAGAAAATGTCTTAGGAAGATGTGGACTTCTATATTAAATGTTGGGAAGGATCTCTGGGGAGCTGGAAGAGATGCAGGGAACAAACACCTGTGTGGGGGTGCAAACTAATTCCCTGCCCTCCCCAGTCACACAGGGTTCCAGCCAGATCACTCATCCTCAAACATCTACCCCTTGGGGAGACTTTCTCTGTTTCTCCCTTGGGGAGAAGCTAGCCCTCCATCCTCTGAGCTCTCACTCACAGAACTTTTTCATCTTCCTTCAGTTCATACCACTTCTTCCCCTACTTTCCTCAGACTCAGCTTGGGTTGGGTTATTCGACAGTACCTGATTTAATTCTTGTCCTAATCCTGCAAGGTAGATATTATTAACATCCATGTTTTACCAATGAAAAAGCACAGATAATTTTTTTTAAGATTTTACTTATTTATGTGCTCAAGCAGGCGAGGGGAGGGCAGCAGGAGAGGGAGAGATAGAGAATCCTAAGCAGACTCCGTGCTGAGCACAGAGCCTGACGGGGGCTAGATCCCAGGATCCTGAGATCATGACCCGAGCCGAAATGAAGAGTCAGACACTTAACCAACTGAGCCACCCAGGTGCCCCAAAAGCACAGATAATTTAAATGTCTGGCCCACGGTCAGGAAGTGCACTCGATGTGCATGAGTTCCAATGAGCTAGTTTCAAATCTAGGGCATAGTCCACTGTATCGTAGCTGCATCCCAATAAAACTATAGAGACGTATCTTCTTTGTCAAATGACAGCTACTTGAGGTGAGGAACAATTTCTTCTTAATTTTGTAAAACACTCCCCTACGTTCTGGTACAGTGCCTGAAAGACAAGGTTTCCTCTATTCAAGTCTCATAAGTGAATGAACATGGACAGGAGCATATGAACCAATAACTGCATCATTCCTGAAAATAGAAATCTTGAGGATAAGAAGGGGTTGTTATAACATTTTAGCGGAGGGAGAGAAGAAATGGTATGAAATCAAATTCTGTGCTTCAGACAAGAAATAATCCTCTTCTTCCTCACACTGAGGTCATTATTTTGCTCAACAAACCCTTTTAATCATTTGGCAAAGGGAAACGTTAATCAGCTGCTTCTGATTATTTGAGGTAATGAATTTGGATCGGTTACATAAAGTCACAGTGAGAGGACACATTGCATTCTGGGAGCTATAGTTTTTATTAAGTGATGGGGCGCATGTTACTGTTGATTGAGTCCTAGCAAATTTTATTTTGCCTCTCCTTTCTTCCTTCTTCAGTAGTCTTTATTGCCCACTTTATGTCCTTCTTTTACAATATATAAAATAAGTTAAATAAGCTAGGGGCCGTGTATAACTAGAAACTTTCAGTCTATGAAGTCCCTCTTTATAATTTAGAGCAGAATGACATGGAGATGTTCAAAGGCTATGGGTCACACCAATGTTCAGAGAAGCTCTCGTGGGAATGCCGCTGACCCCTCCACTTTGGGAACTCAAAATAAACCATAAATTTCTGTCTTCCTCAACTCGAGGATGATGTTCCCACTATTCATTATCTGGCTTCCAAACGGAATTACCAAAAGTCCAGAAATCTTGCCAACAATATTTTGAATAAAACAGGGAATTGAAGGTCAAAGGGAAATAATCTGCTTCTATCCTGTCCATCTTGTCCCCCCATGGCCTCTTTCATCACCCCCAATAACCTACTCTTGAGTGATGAATGTGTCAGAGACAGGCCATGAAAGCATGGGAAATATTTCCATTTCCACGGGAACCCGTGGGTAGGGAGTAGCCAATGCCTGGGAAAAACAATACTCTTTTTTTTTTTTTTTTTTCCATTTTTAGATAGCGGCACAAAGGCAGTAATATTACAGTGTAGCTCTGAGCCACATAGGAAGCAACAGGCATCTCCAGATTGGCTTTCTGTGTCTCTCCATGGAAGTGTTCTCCAGCAATGTACCTTCTCTGTGCCCTCAGAATTAGTCGTATTTTTCTAAGGTGGAGGCCTTCTGAAAGGAGCTGATCTTGCATGTTAGTCAAACAGATCCTTGTTGAACATATTCTATTCCGTTTTGTTCCATTTCATTCCATTCTATTCCATTCCATTCACCCAATGAACATTTAGTAACCAACATCCATGTGCAAGATGCTGTGCTAGAAATAGTTGAGCAAATATAATTAAAGGATGATAAGAACAGGTAACTCTTGCACTACTGGATATTTACCCCAAAGATACAGATGTAGTGAAAAGAAGGGCCATATGCACCCCAGTGTTCATAGCAGCAATGGCCACAATAGTCAGACTGTGGAAAGAGCCAAGATGCCCTTCAACAGATGAATGGATAAGAAGACGTGGTCTATATATTCAATGTACCCAACATTTGTATCAACATGGATGGAACTGGAGGGGATTATGCTGAGTGAAATAGGTCAAACAGAGAAAGACAATTATCATATGGTTTCGCTTATTTGTGGAACATAAGGAATAGCACGGAGGGCATTAGGAGAAGGAAGGGAAAAATGAAGGGGGAGAAATCAGAGGAGGAGACAAACCATGAGAGACTATGGACTCCAGGAATCAAAGAGGGTTTTAGGGATGCCTGGTTGGCTTGTTGGTTAAGAGTCTGCCTTCAGCTCAGGTCATGATGCTGGGGTCCTGGAATCGAGCCCCGTATTAGGCTCCTTGCTCAGTGGGGAACCTGCTTCTCCCTCTGCCTGCTGCTCCCCCTGCTTGTGCTCTCTCTCTCTCTCTCTTTCTCTCTGACAAATAAATAAATTAAATATTTAAAAAAAAAAGGCAGTGTTTTAGAGGGGAAGAGGGTGGGGGGATGGGTGAGCCTGGCAGTGGGGATTAAGGAGGGCATGGATTGCATGGAGCACTGGGTGTTATACACAGACAATGAATCCTGGAACAGTGCATCAAAAACTAATGATGTACTGTATGGTGACTAACATAACATAATAAAAAATTATTAAAAAAATAAGAACAGGTAACTATTATAAAATATTTACTATGCTCCAAGTGCTATTCTAAACATTTCAATGCATTAATTTATTTAGCCTCAGAACATATGTATGAGGCAGAAACTGTATTATCACCATTTTACATAGAAAAATGGAGTAACTTGGAATTTAAGTAACTTGCCCCAAGTTACCCAGCTGGTAAGTAAGACTTGGAATATAAGCCCAAGCAGTGTGGATCTGTGCCCTTCAGAGTTACAGCAACTTTAATATACTGAGTTAATTTCAGGATGCTCTGGGAGACCAAGAAATTAAGATATGGTACTCACCCCCGAGAAGATTGCTATCTCACCGGAAGCACATACATCTGGAGCTCTTAGATGTGCACTCATGGGGGATGAAAGTCATTGTGTGAAAATGTGCTGTCCATGACTATGTAGAAAAAATGTGTTCTACCACTTGCTCTGTAACTTCTTAGAAATCTTGGGATAAGATTTTGTGAGATCTTATAAAAAGCCTTTTAATTTCTATGAACCTCAGTTTTTCCTCTTTTAAAGTAAGGAAGGGGCAAATTAAAAGCCCTTTAAAATCCCTTGAGCATGACTCTATTTTGTGATTTTATACTAGAGAAGACAGAAAGCAGTCTAGGCTAGAGTAGTTACCAGGTTTTAGGGAAAGAGCAAAATTTGTTTGGGGCCCAGAGTATTAGAACAGTTTTAAATTGCCATACAGATGGTGGGAGAGGGAGACTGTGTGCTTGGGAGATAATGGGGAGACCGGCAGGAATAAGATCGATGTTTTCCTTCATTGGCACAGGATTTTTAGTAAATCGTCATCATCATCATCCCTGCTATGGGACCATGGTAAGTACGCCAGGCATTAATATAAGTGCTTCATGTATAGTAATTCCTTTTATCATCATAAGAACCTCATGAGGTAGATGCTATTATTGTCTCTGTTTTACAGATTAGAAAACTGAGGAGAGGTTTAAGTTTTTAAACCTTACCAAAAACCTTTTCAGGTAAGGTTTAAAAACTTGCCAAAAGTCACATACGTAGGAAGATAAATCTGGATGGTTTGGCTCCAACATCCGTGCCATTAACCACTATGCTATTCTATCTCTTGCCTTTTAGTTTTGGTATTAATTTGATTTTATGGGTAAGAGCCCAATACTCCTCTTTGTTGTCCCTCTAGGAATGGCCTAGTTGCTTTACAAACTCTTCCCAGTTATGTAACCTGGGAGAGGATTTTGCCACAGTTGGGAGGTGGACATTTTCTTTGCCAAGTACGGGGAAGAGATTGAACTCAACATGTTATTTGTCCCTGTAATAATGGAACTGAGATCTGGAAAGTGTCATATGAGATCATCTGGACAGATCCAGGTGGTTACATATGACTTAAATTATCCAAAACAGCTAGTTGCTTGTCTTTTCTTGATGACTTTTTTTCAGCAACAGAACTTTTGCCACATTTAGTTCACTATCCCCATGGTTTCATCACCACATGGTGACGGAATTCTCCTGAACACTGACTGTTTTAATTTAAGCAATCTTGTGTTTGTGTGGGGGCTGCTTTTTCACACATACAGGTGACTAGTTTTGGATAGTTTAAAATGGATGCATCATTATGCATGTTTTTTGTTTGAAGCTTCACCATGCCTTGAAGGCACTCCTCAGCCCCTTGCTGGGGTCTGGAGATCATTTTGGATGAAGTCAGGAGCTCTTGTGCTAAAGGTCAGGTCTCATGGCACCTTCTATTCCCCCCCTCCCCCCGCCTCCGTGGTCTGACCACCTCCCTGGAGTCCTGCAAAGGCGTGTGGTGCATGAGGGTGGAGATTTGATGAGTTGCAGAGCACTGAACGGTAATCCTCTGACCTCCTCTCAGGAATGCTCTCTTGTCTCTCTCTATTTTCCTGCTTCTTCCTTTACCACTCATTAAAAGTGGTCCTCTTTTTTGGGAACAAGCCAGCACTTAGGGTCTTGGAAAACAAAGGCCAGACATGGAACACTGCCTTCCATTAACATCTTCTTTCGCCCTCCCTCAGAGGTAAGAAAGCACAAAGGCCTAGTTACCTCACACATTGTCTCAGAATTGCAATTCAGGGAATATAGATTCTTGAAAGTAAGAGGAAAAACTCTATGAAGAAGAAAACATGAATTAATGCCTCAATAAATTAATGTGGTATGCAAAGTATTGTTTCCATAAACATTTCGTTACCTTTAAGAGTAGCTGCAGGTCACCTGCTTTCTGCCTATTTGCTGTGAGGAGGAGTGATTGATGTAGGAAAGACATCAGCGTTCAAAGCTGATGGCCAAGAAAGAATTCTTGAGGTGTCCTTGGTGCAAAAAGGTGATTTTATTAGACCACAGAGACAGGACCCCTGGGCAGAAAGGACTGCACTGGGGTCACGAGGAACGGACTATTACATACTTCCAAGTTAAGATGGCGTTAGGGATAGTGGAAGCCTCCCAGGTATTTTGGAAGCAAGGTTTCCAGGATCCTGAGGAGCCTAGCTATTGTTAGGAAAAGGTCGTTTATTACTGTTTAGTAAAAACTCAGTCATGAGACTCTCAGATGTATTTTGGTGGGCCATTTGTTTGAGGGTTGATTGCCAACATGTATCTTGGGAAGTAGAGATAGAGGAAGCTTCTGAAGAAATTTTCTTATGTTAAAGTAGACCTGCAGATCCTGGGGGTTGGGCCTAAGATGGCCCTTTGCCCTTAGCAAAGTATTACCATCAAGGCAGATGTGTTCTTAGAGAAATGCCACTCTGCCTGTTTCAAGGACTTGTCAAGGAGCTGTAGGTAGTAAGGAAATTTCATAATTTTTCTTCTGCCTTTGTTTCCTACATCATGATCTCTTGACCAGGGGGAGAGCTTGCACCTAGACACAGGGATCGTGTGATCGAAATGAAAGGCCAGTGACCGCATCATCTTCCACACTTGGATATGCCAGGGATCTGGGGAGACAGAGTGTTTCTCCCCCAGATGACTGAGGAAGACGATGCATCATCAGATAGGACTGGGCTCTATCAACCTGCTTTTGACCAATAGAGAGCAAACAGACTGCCACAAAGATAAACCTTTCCACACCACCTATAGGCAAGCCAAATCCTCACTTCTGTTTTTGGTCACTGCTAAGACCCTCCTGGCTTGTTACATCTAGCTTTCCTCCTGTCTTCCCCAGAGTAGGGCCACTAGGAATCGCTTCTGACTTTTCCCCATTCTCTCACTTTGGTATCTTTGCCATTTTGCCAACAAAGTAATGTTGAAGGCATTGCCAACCGAGAAAAGAGGCCGGGCTACACTAAAACAAAAGCTTTTATTTGAGGGTCTCAGAATTGCCACTCAGAAAATACAGGTTCGGGTAGCAAAGCAAATTGCCTTGTTTCCACCCCATCCCCTCCCAACCAGGGAACAAAAGTCAGGCAATGCTTATATATGGTGTTTACAAAGAATTTCTATTGGTGTTGGTGGCAGAAAACAAATCTTGGCTGAACATAATTGGTTGCTAAGGATATCACTAAGCAAAACCTCTTACTATAGCAAGTCACAGGTGTTCAAGCTGAGTCTTTGGACTATTTGCACTTTGGCCCAGTTGAAGGTTCATGATTCCACCCTATGAGAACGTGTATGAGGCCCAATTCTTTAATGGCCTCTTGGCTCCATTTAAAAATCCATGGACAGAAGTAACTCCTTTTCATTTCACCTTTCACAGCATGGAGTTCATTCATCCAACCAAGAAAAAATGAGCTTAAAGCAATCAAATACTAACATCCCCAAGGTTAAAGGAAACTGCCACAAACTGTAATGCTAGGTGGCATAAGATGAAGTTTCATAAGTAGGTAATGAAGACCGTGGTGATGACAGTGAAGGTGGTGATGATGATGATGGCGATAGTGATAATGGTGGTGATGATGATGATGGTGATGATGATGATTATGGTAATGGTGGTGGTGATGATGATGGTGGCGATGATGACGGTGGTGATGATGATGGTGGTGATGATGATGATGGTGGTGATTATGGTAATGGTGGTGGTGATGGTAATAATGGTGTTGATGATGATGTTGGTGATTGTGATGATGGTGGTGATTACGGTAATGGTGGTGGCGATGGTAATAATGGTGTTGATGATGATGTTGGTGATTGTGATGATGGTGGTGATTATGGTAATGGTGGTGGCGATGGCAATAATGGTGTTGATGATGATGGTGGTGATTGTGATGATGGTGGTGATTACGGTAATGGTGGTGGCGATGGTAATAATGGTGTTGATGATGTTGGTGATTGTGATGATGGTGATGGTAACGATGGTGATGGTGGTGATGGTAATAATGATGGTGATGATGTTGACCACCACCACCACATATTGCATGCCATTTATGTTCCAGGCACTGTGCTAATTTTTATGTACTTTATCTCACGCACCCTTCACAGAAACTTTTTTGCCGAAGGCACTAATGTTATCCTTTTTTAACAGACGATGGAACCAAGGCCAAGAGATATTATGTAACTTGTATAAGGTCACACAGATAGTAAGTGGCTGTTGAAAACTAACCTAAGTCAATTTATTCATATCTAACTATCCAGTTCTTTTTGGTAGATAAATGTAGCTATTAATGGCTAGGTATAGATGATGGTTGCTTCTTTCTCCACAACTATGCTACCGGCTTATGAAAGCAAGACCACCATACATATAGTGAAACCCAGTTGAGCCGAACCTGTTTAGGCAAATAAGTATCAACAAGTTGGTGCACAATGTTTATACAACTTGTCCTCTAATCTCAGTAAAGTCAGTAAAGTCCTCATTCTTCGTGCTCTGACCACAACTTGTAGGAAAGATTCAGTCAGACAATAATATTCTGAGTTAGGATTCTGATACCCTTGTAGCTGGTATCAGGCAACAAGGAATCTCAGAAACAAGGCTTGAGGGGCGCCTGGGTGGCTCAGTAGGTTAAAGCCTCTGCCTTCGGCTCAGGTCATGATCTCAGGGTCCTGGGATCAAGCCCCGCATCGGGCTCTCTGCTCGGCAGGGAGCCTGCTTCCCCCTCTCTCTCTGCCTGCCTCTCTGCCTACTTGTGATCTCTCTCTCTGTCAAATAAGCAAATAAAATCTTAAAAAAAAAAAAAAGAATCAAGGCTTGAATGTAGGACTATTTTAGGGATCAAGCTACAGGTACCGTCTCTAAAGATGAAGAGACAATCACATTTGTATAACCTTTCTGTGAAACAGATGTGGGGGTTTCCACAACAAGCCACCAGTCCACATGACTTGAATGCCATTATCGTAACTGGAGAGAGCCCATTATCTAATGAACAAACCTACATGTAAAAACTCATTTCTAGCATATTCCGCTAACTGGCAAAGCATCTGACGTTGATCCCAATCAGTAAGGAGAGCCGAGACACCTACAGCAATCACCTCTGGAGCATGATCTCTCTAAAAAGCTTGCTGACCACCAGTGCAATGTGAATTCCTTATTAGGGCATGTGGCTGAAGCTAATTCCTAGGTACATAAGGTCACACTGTAGCAATTACAAGGAGCCGACATTTTTCATTTGTTTTGGTTCCTTGTTTTGTGTTTATCTTATTCAACTACAATCTAAACTCCATGAGAGGATCTTATTTTTTTGTTCCACTGGGGATTTCAAATCCTCTAATAGAGTATGGCACATGACAAGTGTTTAATAATTTGTTGAATAAATAAGTGAGCAAAAGGAGAACTCTACTTGACCAGTTTTTCCTCTCTCTGCTATGATCCTATGAAATAAAGTCAGTTTATTTAAATAGGTGCCCTGGTCGACTCCCTAGTCTTTATTGTGGTTTGCCTTGAGGGACCTGTAGATAACAAGTTAATCTGGGGTAGTCAAGGTAGGAGCTTGAACGTAAGCAATGAGTGAATTGTCTATAGTTCATATTGAAGTAGGTTAACTCAGGAAAATGGCAAATGCAAAACTGATAAATTCTTTCTCTACCATAATGACCCAGCACAGCTTTCTCCCTGCACTTGAGAACTAGTCTTGACTTTAAGAGACCATGTTCCGAGGATGCTGGGGAGTTGAGTTTTAGTTCCTGACCTGACATGATTGTCCGCTGATATTTCTTTATATTCTGCTAAGGGTCTTCAAGGTCACTTACTAACCCCTGCCTCTCATGAGCCCTCCATGAAAAACAAACTCCATTCATCCCTCGCTTTAAAAAAGCCACCAACGGGCGCCTGGGTAGCTCAGTGGGTTGGAGCCTCTGCCTTCAGCTCAGGTCATGATCTCAGAGTCCTAGGATCCAGCCCCGCATCGGGCTCGCTGCTCAGTGGTGAGCCTGCTTCCCCCTATCTCTCTCTCTGCCTGCCTCTCTGCCTACTTGTGTTCTCTCTCTGCCAAATAAATAAATAAAATCTTTTAAAAATAAATAAATTAATTAATTAATTAAAAAGCCACCAACAAGAAGGCTTTTCTAGTCTTCCACCAAATCAGTCTTTCCAGATGGGTCCTGCCCAGTGAACACACACCCTCTGGGCTCCCTCTTCTCTGTCAGCCTCGGCTTGGCTTCTGTCTACAGGATTCACGCCTGGACCCCAGGAACTCAGAGGAGCTAATTTTTTCCTTTGTGTCTCAGATCGGCTGACTCTGGTGGATGTAGTACTCTCCAGCCGTGGAGACTGGTTGCTAACAAGTGTTTTAGAAACCGTCGTTTATCTTTTCTGGGTATTCATTACACTTTTAGGAGCCAAGAAAGGGCATGTCCTTTTGAGTCTTGTGTTTCTTCAGAAGGCAGCAGGCTGGCACGCACAGGTCTGCTCTAAGGGGAACTCTCCGCCGACGCGCACACCTCCCCATGACCAGCAGGGGGCGTCTGCGACACAGATGTAAGCTGACTTTAAACTGGATTGTCCTTGAGACTTGCGACTGGTTGGGACACCTCTTTTGGAAATGCAACATCCCTGTTCTGTACTTCCCAGAGGTCCTCCATCTTGTCTTTCCTCTTGACTGTTCCCAAGATGGGTCTGGAGTCTAGCATGGAAATGCCTTTGATGACCGACAGTCTTCGACCACAGGACTGGTCTACGCCTCTGGGCTACTTGGGTTTAAGTCCTGATAAATTATGATCTCACAATAGATTCTATTCAGACTGTTAACGATTGTCATTGCCCTCCCCGCCCCTAGCCCGGTCTGGCGTGCGGGATGAATGCGCATGCTCAGTTTGAGCCTCACTTGCCTCTCAACCTCTTTAATGGATAGCGATTGAATTCAGTTACTTTAGAGTCGTTGTAGTCATTCAGTGGCTTTTCACCTCTCCCACCCAGCGATTCCAATTAAAAACAGCCCGGTTCTCAATGACTTCTTCCGTGCCACACCCCAGTATTTCACTTAACCCAAAATGTGGTTTTACTTTTAGCTAGAAATTCAATTCACTCGTTCGCTTTTTTGATTCTTGGATTTACATAGCAGATCTTTTTTTGAGCACCTAGGAGATGCCAGGCCCTGAGATATGGGCTCAGACTGGAATTGTGAACACAACATTGTTGGAGACCTGTCGCTCTAATGGGAGAGAGAGACAAGCCCCAAATAAATATACAAAGAGGTATGCACAAATCGATAAGGGCCATGAAGGAAAAACGCAGAAGGCTCTGTGAATATCGTAGCGGCAGCTCTTGGACCTATGGCTACCATTACACCGCCTGCGTGTTTGCACACTGGCACACACTTGAGCTCCCTGAGGTTAGGGCCTATAGCCTTCCGTTGTTCTAGTCCATCCACTGTGGTCAATGACTAGAAGAATATCTAGCATCTAGTTTCCATGTTCACGTCCTATATTCCACTGTCCCAAATGGCTCCAAGGCAAGGACTCATCTCTGTAACCTTGAAGCGCCTAGCACAAGACTTTATATATAGTTGGCTATCCTATATTCTACTTGAATAGAATTGTATTTTAAAAAATTCAGCTATATTTATTTCTGTTTCGATTGGTTGCTTGTATTGTCTTTCATGCCCGTGCACCTTAAGGTGATAACTTGGACTCAATTCACCCATCAGAAGGAAAGACCCAGGTGGCCCAGGGCCTTTTGAAATTTGATTTTCTGGCCACTGTCTACCCACAGAAGGCACCGATTTAAAACTGCAAACCCTGCAATTCCTTAAACCCTTTCCGGTTTGAAACCACTAATGTGAGTCATCTACAGAAGGAATTATCTTCCTCTGAGCCTTTAATTAAAATTTCACCCAGGGATTTCAATTGATTTTACTGCAAAACAAGGTTTTCTTTGTAAAACCAAAGGATACTAAGATGGGAATGAGACGGGAGGAGATACAAATAGTTTCTTGTTCACCAGCATTAATGTGATGTAGCCAGGAAAAATGCCTAGTGTATGGTCAAACAGACCCCGAGACAAGAGTTGACATCATCAATGTGTCAGAAAGTTTTCTTCTCTGGACGGGGTTGTTTTTGACTTTAAATTCATGTCAGATACACCCAAGTAGATTTTTAAGGGGGAAAAGAAAATGATAAGTTTGAGCTTTCGTTTTGTTTGATTTTCTACTTGGTTTATTTTGTTCCCATATGTGTGCATAGGGAGGGGCTGGGAGGAAAAGGCAAGGGGGGATGTTTCCCCCTTGTTCCAGGAACTCCTGAGGAGAAAAACAAATGTAGTAACACTGTTTATCCTTGCAAGAAGAATAAAAGGTTTCAAGTAGTTTCAACTCTAACATCTGACAACTCTTCATCCTGTAAACTTTTAGTGTTTTAGAAGAAGAGATGCGATCATATTATTCATTCCCTGTATTCCTGCAAACTCCTAATTAAACTAAATGGACCGCCTGCCTTATAGACTCTTTAATGTCTGATATTTGAACATATATACGAAGCTAGGAGTTGAAACCATCAAAAGAAGTTTAAACAAAGCCCTGCATTTCCTTTCTCCTTTATATCCCCAGGGCAAGTATGAGGAAAAGAGTAATGTTATATACTTCCTCAAGTATGAGGAAAAGAGTAATGTTATATAAATGAGTAATGTTATACATAACATTATATATAATGTTATATGTTTGTCTACCCTGAGGAAACGGAATATAATTTTCTATAGGCAGTCTTATTAATGGCCACTGATTTCTAGATCATCCCACGAGAAACTAATTTAATTGGTGATGCCAATGAAACTTTACTAGGGTTCTGATTCAGTCTGGTTTGAAAAGGCTTTTGTGGGATGTCTTAACAACTTAACCACCATGGATAGATAGTGTTTTTATGGGGAAATACATCCTGAACGAGTTAACAAAAGAAAAACTTGAAACAGATTTTGTTTGTAAGAGAGGATGCCACAAGTTTACACAGAGACCGTCTTCGAAGGCACCTTTCAGTCATCTTACCCCCTTTTTTATTTTCCTGCCCCGACTGCTACTCACCTCTGAGTGCTGTGCAGAGGTCCTTCCATCGTCCTTCCTAAGGGAGGGTAGGCCCAGTGAGCCCCCGTCTTCAAACAAGGCTTTCTGCTCCCCCTAATCACACGTTACACTGAAGCAATACAGAACCACGTCTGTATGCCTTCGAACAATAGGCACTTCCCCCTCTTTTTGCCTGGAAGGTCCGTCCTTTTCTTGTCCACCCGGCAAACTGCTGCTCCCGCTCTGCCTCCTCTGAGAAGCCCCCTGACTTGCCCTTGTGGGCCGGATCTCTGCCGCTCTCCGGACAGCCTCTCCTTGACCCACTGCTTGGGATCACTTACAAGTTTGAGGCCCCAACCCGCTATCAGGACCTTGAAGGCAAGGACCGAACGTTGTGTTTGTGTGTTTACTGCCTTGTGCTGACACAGTAAGCATGATCAAGCGGTAACGGATAAATGAAACTTAATAAAAACCCTCCACTCCTTCGTTCTAATTATCCCTTCATGTCCACCCTAGTCTTTCACCAGGGAATCATATACAAATATCTCTATGCCTTATACAAAAGCAAATAGCTCAAATGGAGCAAAAGACATAGGAGGGGAAAAAAAAGAAACAGAAGTTGAAAGGCAAACAAAACAAAACACCAGAAACTTGAAGAACCAACCAAACAAAAAACCAAGCATCTGGGACACATTCGCTAGATAATCCTTATCTAAACATTGGTGAGTGAACTACTGAGTCAAGGTCCAGGCTGAGCACTGTCCCTTAAGGGCAGGGAGTGAGGGGCAGCTGGGGGCCAGGAGGAGAGTGTAATGGATGACGGTCTTCAAGAGCTGGGCGGGATAGTAACCAGCAGAGGGTAGCCACAAATATTGCATGCATCCCCCCTACCCCCCTTTCCCTACCCTCGTAATGTTTTCTTTCTATTCCAGATAAATATGAAATTGGTGATTCTTATCTCCAGAGCCAGAATATGGCAGGTGGTGGGTGTAGTAATTCTTAGTAACTTGTGGGAATCTTTTTGGATGTTTTAATCTGGTGCTTGAAGCTAGGGAATGCGGGTTGAGCTCAGTTGGAAGAATGATTATGCAGTTAGAACTAACTTTGAAGAAGCAGTATTATATGCCAAATGCTCTGCTAAGTGATTCACAGGCATTAGCATATTTAATCATCACGAAAAAGAGGATGTACTATTTTATCAGTCCCGTTTTCTAGGCAAAAAATCCAAAACATTAGTTAATTTAAGCAACCTGCTGAGCTTGGAAGCAAAATGACACTTATTCTTATTCTACTGTGTTACATAAGATCCCCTCCGGAACTCGCCCGGTTTCAAGCAAAGTGTGGTGCTTGGGCGAGCTTGATCTGCTGGGGTGTGGGATCCGACTTGGCTTCAGCCGGAGAGAGGGTCCTAGCGAAAGAATGGACGCAGAAAGAAATGGAAAGGAAAAGACATTGCAGACATTACTAAATCTAGATCATAGTTTGAAATTTATATTTATGATACTAAAGGAAACTATGATACTGATTCAATATTTATAGGGTTTTTGGTAAGGTATACAGTCCGTTTTCTTAACTTTTTCTCTCTGATATTCATGATTGTTAATCTCACACGTTTTATGTACTCAAATGGTCTCATCCCTGTCTCCATGTGATTGGATGGGGAAAGTCTATTCATAGCAGCAAAGCCCTATCTGGCCACAGGTTGAATCCCGTCATAACTCTTGAAGATTTGGGTTTAGATTAGCATGGACTTGGAGACAAATGTGAGCAGATTTGTGAGGAACAAATTCAAGATACTTTTAGTTGACTCTGGTGGATGTTTTGAGTGTTGATGGTGTCACTATGTGCTGGGCTGCCCCAGGAGGTGAAGGTATTTAGGATTCGATGCCCGCCTTCACAGGACTCTCACACCCCACTTGGAAAACAGACGTGAATCAACCACCATGGTGCAATATGATAAATCCTATCTTAAGAGCTTATATAAAGTGCTAAGGCAACAGTGAAGAAGCAGCTTTTTGGGTCTCTCCGTATACAACGGCTTGCCTTATGGATTAATGCTCATGACTTGCTTGGTGCTCTTTTTTTTTTTTTAAGTTTTTATTTATTTATTTGACAGAGAGGGAGAGATCACAAGTAGGCAGAGAGGCAGGCAGAGAGGCAGGCAGAGAGAGAGGGGGAGGCAGGCTCCCCGCTGAGCAGAGAGCCCGATGCGGGGCTCGATCCCAGGACCCTGAGACCATGACCTGAGCCGAAGGCAGAGGCTTTAACCCACTGAGCCACCCAGGGGCCCTGCTTGGTGCTCTTTTGAGGTCAGAGTCACCATGAAATGATGGATAACTTAGGTTAGTTTTGAAATGAGGCATGAAAACAGCTGCATCCTTTGGTAGAGGAAGGCACAGAATTCTGACTACATCTACTCACCAAAATGCCGAGGGTAGAAAGTGGTGATATAATGCTGCTATCATCGGTCCGTGAGCAATGAATACCTATCCCCTGAAGGCTTACTGCATAGGAGGTACCCCAGTAGCCATTACAGAATAATGGGCGAGCGGTTGGAAAAAAAAAATCGAATCCATCTAAATAAAGAACACTTTATTTATTTATTTATTTTTACTTTTTTTTTTTTTAATATTTTATTTATTCGACAGAGAGGAGAACGATCACAAGGAGGCAGAGAGGCAGGCAGAGAGGGGGAAGCAGGCTCTCCGCTGAGCAGAGAGCCCGATGTGGGGCTCGATCCCAGGACCTTGAGATCATGACCTGAGCCGAAGGCAGAGGCTTTAACCCCCTGAGTCACCCAGGCACCCCTAAATAAAGAACACTTTATAGGGAAGACATCTTCAGGCAGAATAATTTAATTTTATGGCTGGAGACAGCTGAAGAAAACATCTCGATTAACTCTGTCACTTTATAGATGAGGGAATTGAGTCCTAGAAAAAAATGATGATTTTTTTCAAATAGTCTACATCTAATTAGTGGCAGATCTGGGACCAGAGCCCTCAGAAGACAGGTAGGCAGTGGAGTGAGTAGTTCATTTGTGAACTCTGGAGTCAGATGGCGTGGGCTCCAGTCCCATCACCCCAGACTCGCTGAGTTATCTAGTGAGTTATCTAAACACTCTGACTTTCAGTATCTTCATCTGTAAAATGGGAATAATGCTGTAGTATTTGTCATATATAAAGTGAAAGGATACATGCAAAACAGTCATTAAGATGGAATAAGATAATGAATATTAACCAGGGCCATAAGAAGAGCTTGATAAATGTTAATTATTAGAATTCCCGTGTCCCCATTTCTACATTAGTATTCTTCCTGCCACAACAGTAAAAATGGGGTTTTGTTCATTTTTGTTCCTTTGACACAGAAAGAAATCTGTGTTTCAGATCTGTACGCTCATATGGTGTTCCCATCCCTCCTTGTATCTTTTCTTTCAGGGCCAAGGAGATTAAGATCAAGTTGGGAATTCTCCTCCAGAAGCCAGACTCAGCTGTTGACCTTGTCATTCCATACAATGAGAAGCCGGAGAAACCAGCCAAGACCCAGAAGTGAGTCATGAGCATGGGTTCCACTCCTTTTCCTCCAGAGGATGGCTATTTCTCAAGGGTATAGCACCATCCCTCACCTCGAGAGCTCTCCACTCTCTATTACCCATTGGAAATCCTAAGATCCCTCAGAGAGTTGGTTCGTAAATATGCATTTTTTTACTCTCCTATGTCGGGAGCATAATATGGGATACCATCAGGTTACTTAAAAAATAAAGAGAAGGCCCTGCCTTGGGACCTCATTTGAGAGACAGATCATACCTTATAAAATGGCGCCAGCCTCTTCCTCAATTATTTACCACACAGAAGTAGGACCAAAAAATACCTGATCACCTGCTGCCTGGGGGTCAGTAACCACTCCTGACCCAGTTAAGATCACTAAATACTCTGGGCGCGTGGGTGGCTCAGTCGTTAAGCATCTGTCTTCGGCTCAGGTCATAATCCCAGGGTCCTGGGATCGAGCCCCGCATCGGGCTCCCTGCTCGGCGGGAAGCCTGCTTCTCCCTCTCCCACTCCCGCTGCTTGTGTTCCTACTCTTGCTCTCTCTCTCTCTGTCAAATAAATAAATAAATAAAAATCGTAAAAAAAAAAAAAAATCCCTGGATGCTCATCTGCTAAGGAAGGACCCAAGGCTGCTTCCTCAGCGGGAGGATAGAAATGGAAACCTTTCCCTGAGGAAGATGCTAAGACCAAGGCAGACGATTTAAGCCTAATAGCTTCTTCTCCAAAATATGATTCCTTCGGAGTCCAACAGAGGAACAGAAGACTGTTCCTTTACGGAGGAATGAATTCTTGCCCGGCCAATTCTATTTAATGTATATGAAGGATTTGTAACCCCAGTCCATAAATTAGTATTCCTGACTGGACTTCTGTAGTTCTCTCTCCCTTCTCCCCCACCTTTCCACACGTCCTTCCACCAATTTAGGCATGGAGGGAAACTATAGTCCTAGAGAGTCAAGCTGTTGTGGCGGGGGTGCAGCTCCCCGTTTGCACAGACTCAGCCACGACTTGGTAACACGACCTGGAGCACGCATGTGGCTTCCCATCATCCCACCAGCTACACAGCCAGGCCTTCCCCCCAGACACCCTCCATCTTCGCCTGCAGTTTCGCGGGCCTGAAAATCAAGAAAGGAGAGTGGGAAGAAGGAAAGCCAAATGTACTCGAATTCCTTCACTCTGTTATCAGAAAGCTTGGAGGAGATGACAGAAGCATGGTAAAAACACAGGAATCCCTTTTCACCTCCATTTCTTTTTAAATTTGACATCTGAATAAACTGGCCCGATCTTCTTTTGGTCCAAATGACCTTCGATTTAATAGAGCTGGATTGGTTGGGAGATAAAAAGACAGGTTCTTCTTTTTAAATCTTTTTCCATCAACCTAAGTGGATACTTCCATTCCCCTCCTATTACTTCAAAGTGATCCCCACCCGGAAGTGAGGCATAATTGAGTTTGGTGCATTTAGAAAGGGGGGAAGCTAATTCAGTGGGGAGTGGCAGGCACCAGGCACTGGTGGGGAATAAGAACCACATTTCACAGCCGCAACAGATCAAAAAAAATCTATTTTGAAGTGAACAATGTGGTGGTTATGGATCTGTAGGAATTCACTTTAAAAAGTGTGGTGCTACATTTCCTGCTGTGATTCTCTGCTTTAATGTTCCACACAGACACTGGAGCTACTTGGCTTAACAGGGATTCGGACAGAAGCAGTTTGAAAGGAAAGCTGGGCTTGATATTTATTGGATACTTTTCTTCTCTCTTTTCTTCTCTCGTCTTCTATTTCCTTTCTTCTTCCAGGAGTTAGTTTGAATTATTTGGGAAGGGAAAAAAAAAAAACACCTTCACATCCCAAGAGACAATTTGTGTGTTTCTACCGAATTTGTCAGTGACCACTACAAGCCTTTCCCACCCTCTTCCAAGCCCCTAAATCCGTTCCACCTCCTCGGGTTTGGCAGATGTCCATGCCTTTTAACCAACAGGAAAAGACTGTGTTCTGCATGAGCTCAATCAATCTCTCTTCTCCCCACTTAAAATCTCTCTGTATTTTTGTACCCATGTTCTTCTCTCAGAGAAGAAAATAAACCTTCTCCAGACTGAAGGTATTTTTAACCCTCTCATCTTTAAAAAAAGCAGTCCCTTTTTAAAAAAGGATTTTCTGGGGCGCCTGGGTGGCTCGGTCGGTTAAGCATCCGACTCTTATTTTTGGCTCAGGTCATGATCTCAGGGTCGTGAGATCAAGCCCTGTATCAGACTCTGTGTCAGCCTCTGTGCGGGACGTGGAGCCTGCCTAAGATGCTCTCCCTCCCTCTCCCTCTACCCCTCTAACCGCCCTCTCAAAAAAAGCATTTTCTATTTTTTAAATGGTTTTATTTTTCTCATTAGAGAAACAGAAGTCTAAAAAAACAGAAAAGAGTTGTCTATGTCCGTACCACCCGTAGCCAGTGTCTGCTAACCATTTTAATATTTTTAATTGATCTTCTCCCTCTGGGACCATGTTCCACTCTGAAAAAAACTCTCTCGGCCCCTCCCTCCTACTCCTCTCCCTTTCTCTTGCGTTCATCAGGTGGTTCTAGAAACGGGACGTGTGTATCCAGAAAAAGCTGTAAGACAACCAAAGCATCTATTGGGGGTCTTAGGGATGGCAATCTGGGAGACACGGAGTCGACCAAAATCGAAGATGTGTTCCCAAGAGCCAGCATGAAGTGCAGGCTTATAAAGGCAAAACCCACAAGGTTACGTAACTTATTTTGGAAGAATTGCGATTGACCCTGGCAGACTTCTAACCGTCTAACGCACGACTGGCTGCTCAGCCAACAGGTGTGACATCATCTCTATCTCAGTCTGGAGCAGAAGGTGTGCTCCAGGAAAGGTCCAGGTGCGACTCACGAGACTCTGCTTAGAGATGGGTCCTGCTTCCTCAATGCCCGCTCGACTCCATTCCTAGTGACTCTCAGCGATGCTTGCTTAGTTTTGAATCTCTTTTCACAAAAGCCACTACTTCCAGGATCTTCTCTTCACTCTTGCTTATCCAGTTTAAACCTTACTACCCACGGGAACCCTCTCTAAAGCCTCACCTTTGACCCGTTGCCAGAGTTTGACTGCTCAACAGTTGACCTCCTGAAAACTCTCTTCCTTCACGTCTAACCCTGCCTTCTCCTCTCTCTCTAAGGACTCCCGCTCTTGCCCAACCTCTCCATATGTGAGCATTCCCCAAGGCTGTGCTCTAGGTCCTCATCATGAGTAATAAACAAATCAGTACACCACATAAATTTAGTTTGCAATAACTGCTATCGTGGCTTGTCATAGAATCGATTGAGAAATGCCCAGGAGCTGATATGGATATTCCTATGGTTTCTTTTATATCCTAGATGTTCCTTTTCCCCCTGCCTATAACACTAATTTTTTTTTTTAAAGATTTTACTTACTTGAGAGAGAGAAAAGAGAGAAGCATAAGCAGGGGGAGCAGGGAGAGGGAGAAGCAGGCTCCTTGCTGAGCAGGGAGCCCGACGGGGGCTCAATCCCAGGACCCTGGGATCATGACCTGAGCTGAAGGTAGATACCTAACCAACTGAGCCCATGCCACCCAGACACCCATGCCACTAACTTGTAACTATATTTTGTTAGTGGGGTTTTACCACTTTATAACTCTAGCATGACCGACACATGTAAGCAGGACCCAGCCATGCACAGAGGAGAACAGTTCCCAATTGTTCCCGTACCCGCGCTCTCACGGGGTGGACCGCTGACTGAGCATCACTCCCGGGCGTACAGCTGTATGTACAATGTTTGGCCCACAGAGAGACCACGAGAAGTGGCACGTGTTTTTTATGTGCATCCCCATCCTCGGCACCAGGTCACTGTTGACCGTGGGGTACGGGCTCAACAAATGTCCATGAATGGACTTGAGTGGAGTCACGGCCATATTGCCCTCCGGGGAAGGAAGGGAGAGCAGAGCAGGCGTTAAGGACCAATAAATAAATGGGATTCCATTTTCCTTGTCAAGAAGAAGAGCATGGGAGAACATTACCAGAAGCATTTAAACATGCGCCAGGGACTGTGTAGATTAAAAAAAAAAAAAACAAAAAACAAGGAAAGGAAACCACTGGTGTTTAAAGAGGTTAAAATACTTTCCCATGGTTACAGCTTAGGAAGCGTCAGAGTTGCCAGCAGTTGGAGAAATGGGTCATGGGGCTAACATTTCGAAATGGGAGTTTCAGGTCATTTATGGCTTTCGTCAACCAGACTAACTATGGGCACATGGAACCATCATGAATGTTTGCATTCCACACGTGCTTATCTCGGTACAGATTAGTGCTGCAGGTGCGCCGTGGGACAGGTGGAACGGGAGACATTCTCCGTGACTGCCAAACTCTTCTTTTAGGCAGTGAGCGCATTGTTGCCACGTAAGAGATTCAGCAAGTACATAGGTAAGAGTGTGGTAAAGAGAGAGAACACTTCCAGTGGAGATGGTCACTTCCTGGACCAGTTGGCATTTACACCGGGCATTATAAAACACACAGTTAATCATCTCTATAAATGTTTATTTTGCCTTTCATGTGAACTGGCTTCCTCCCCTCCCCCCACACCCACACACAGAGACTCCGTGCCCACTCTCTGTGGTCACCGATGACCTTGCAAACCAGGGCACTTATTGGCCATTTAGATCTGCATCTATTTTGTTTCCAAAGAAGTCAGACTTAATGAGGGCTGGCAAATTCTGAGAATCAGGACAGGATGAACCTCTGTTGCCTCCTAGGCTGGTAATCAGAACACTGGGCTTTATGCAGTGGGGCATGTGTCCTGCTCAACTGTGTCCTTGAATCAATTTGGACTAATTTAACCCCCAGGCGGGCTCTGCACATGTCCTTTTCAGGAATTTAATCTTGGCTGTGATGTGCTGCTGCTATTGATCATTAGTCTGGTTCTAACAAGACCTTTTGGGGGCAAATTGGGTCTGGTAGCATGCTTAAGTTTGGAGCACCTGCTTATGTCATTTCTTCTTCCTGTGACCCTCTGTACTAACCAGAGGAAAAGAGGGGGAAGGAAGGTGACCTCATTTTATGAGAATATTTGTAAAATCAGAAAAAGATTCAGTGAGTGAGCCAGGCCTTCCCCTTCCTCTGTTTCTTTTGTCCAATTATTTACTGTCCTGCTGTTTCTGTCAACAATCAATAGAGCCTTGGTGTATGCCTATTATATGCAGAGCATCGAACCCGCTATAGTGAAGAAATTAAGATGTGTAAGTTCTAATGCTAAAAATGTAGGTATGAAATAATATATACATAGGAAGAGTTATAAAGACTAGCCAAAAGGAGGTATGACCTCTAGAAAACAAGTCCTTTTCTGGTTAGAAATAAAATGAGGCAGAGGATACTTGCAATCCCTTCCTCGTGTCATTTCTCTGCCCCTTTATACTAACCAGAAGAAAACAGGGGGAGGGAAGGTCGGTCGTTCACTTATTAAAAATAAATTTCTGAGGAATTGGTGTGGCGCTCTTGATCCATGCCACCTGTGTTTCTAGCCAGGAAAATGGAACCCCTGTGAGATTTTTTTTACCGTGTTTAATCTTCAAATAGTAAAAACATAAAGCTTTATGGAAAGTCAAATAATGAAGACTCCAAATCTGTACATATTCTGCAATGAAGAACACAGAAGTGGGGGCAATATTGACAGCACTTGAGCCAAAAAAAGCTGCTGCCATCTTGGACTACTTACGTAAATAAAGTGATGCTGTGTCTAAGCCAGGACAGCACAATGAAAAGTAGAATTGGCAACTGTCTTACCAACCTCAGCTGCTAATCTGAATGCTTCAAACCCCAAGATATTATTATTATTATTTTTTAAAAGACAGAAGCAGGAATGTTCCTGGGCTGTCTGAAGAGTAGATTAAAAAAAAAAAGTGAAGAGCTAAGGAAGTTCCAATTTAGGAAGAACACCTTCATTGGCCTTAATATTCTAATCCATGCCTTGTTCGTCTCTTTTGATTTGACAAGGAAGAACTCATATCACAATGCAAGAGTTAGAGGAGGGGAGCCCCGGGAGAGTACTGTCAGCCATTTTTCCCAGACAACAGCAGTCTGCCTTGACACAATCTTGCTGTGAGAGAAGACCTGGTGGTTATAACAAGATAACTGCAGGGTTTCTGCATAGATAAATGTTCAAATAAAAACAGCCTAAGGGGAATTATGTGTTGGCTATTACCTTCTCCTTTTGAGTCGGCATCTAAAGCATTTATGTACAACATTCTCGTTCGTGATGTATAATCACTTTTCTTCTCAGAAAGAGAAAATCTTTTAAAAATTATTATCCTATCCTAACTGGGCAGGAAAAATGCACCCTGATTTTTAAGAATGTAGACATACCATGATCACATTTCCACCATGAGGCAGCATCCCACATTCCATCTTCCACCAGCCTTAATGATGGCAATGGGATGTGGATGTGGAATCAAATGCCCTTTGTTGATTAAATTGGGCAGCTAAAGGGGAGCACTGGTGAGGCAGAGAACACGAGTCCAATTCTTATAATGGGGCAACTGGATCTCATTCAGTTACATTTGGGAAAAAAGGTCCCATTTGGAGATACTGTCATGGAATATACAAGAATGTCAAGACACAGCTTCATGACAAACAGACTCTACTTCTAAAAAGAGAGAGACCTAAACAGATTGTTCAAAGGAGATGAAAATACACACTCTTAGGGCACCTGGGTGGCTGAGTAGGTTAAGTGTCTGCCTTTGGCTCAGCTCACGATCCCAGGGGCCTTGGGATCAAGCCCCACATCAGGCTCCCTGCTCAGCGGGGAGCCTGCTTCTCTCTCTCCCTTTGCCTTTACCCTCCACTCATGCTTTCATTCTCTTGCTCTCTCTCAAATAAATAAATAAAATCTTAAACAAAACAAAACAAAAAAAAAGAAAATACACAATATCGATGTGTGAAAGCAAATCCAGCCCACCAAACTCGATTGTTAGAAAGAAAATAACTCAAACTCCCTTGTCCTGAAGATGGGTCATTGGGTGTATCATTCCCAAGAAAAGCAAGTCCAAGACATTGTCAGTGAATGATTAATTCCTGTCTCATGGCTGTTGCCTTTTTCTTTTCCTTCATTCTTGATTTAGACCTTCCTTGGATGAGGCCCTGCAGTGGCGTGACTCCCTGGACAAGCTCCTGCAGAACAACTGTAAGTTGGAATTGTCTTTTATAAAAGGTCGGGGCAGGGTGAGAGGCAAAAAGTCACCTTTGTATTGCCTGTGTCCTTCTTCTCCAATTTTGACATTTCTTCCATTTTTCAAAGTGGTCTCAACAAGGTAAGGATGCCAAGGGAGTGTGGTTATCCAGCTCATAAGAAGAGGAAAGCCTACTGCACTGGAAGAGAGTGTGAACATAAAATGTCCTGAGGACTCAGGATTGCACGTTGTTGTCCCATCTGTCCTGCTTACCCATGTGGTTGACCCATGTGCTTCTTAATGTTTTCATCAGGAAAAGAGAGATACTGCCTTTTCCAGCTTAGCCTTGTAATGGCTTGACAAGGATTGGCTAGAGCAGTGTGCAGATCACTGGATTAGGAAGCACGGGTTGGGTAGTATGTCTCAATCCAAGCTGCTATTAACTGTTCTCATGGCCCGACATGGGTTGTTCTCTCCCCAAGCCTTGGTTTCCTCTTCTGGTGCTTGCCGGTTGTATCTTTATTCAAGACATGACAAAAGTGCCATCAAGAACCCATTTCCAAGCTTATACCAATATACCTGAGCACTACTTGCCTTTCCCCTAATGCTAATCCTTACCGATTCCCAAGGCCTACAGTTTCATTTTCAAGTTTCCAATGTTTAAGATGCTCCACGATAACTAGACGGCTGGTCTGCAGTCACACTGAAGTGTTCTCCCCTCCCTCGGGAATTTCCGCATGCAATCCCTTTGGTTGGAATACTTTGTATTCATATCTCTATCTGTAGAAATTCTTCCTCTCCTATAAAAGCAAATCTAAACACTAAATGCCTTCTCTTTTTTAGCCATCCAGAATGATCTCCCTCTGAGCTTCCAGAGCATTTGTCTGCACAACTTTTCTCCTGCTTAATATGTGCTATAGTGTACTTTTTCATAGGTGTCTTTCTCCTACGATATATTGTAAACTCAGTGACAGCCAGGACTCAATCTCTTTTTTTTAAAGATTTTATTCATTTATTTGAGAGAGAGAGAGAGAGAGAGCACAAGCAGGGACAGGGGAGGGGCAGAAGGAGAGGGAGACATGGGCTCTCTGCTGAGCAGGGAGCCTGACATGGGGCTCGATCACAGGACCCTGAGATCATGACCTGAGCCAAAGGCAGATGCTTAACGCACTGAGCCACCCAGGCGCCCCCAGGACTCAATCTTTTGATCTGAATAATCTCCCAATAAGAAGTGCACAATATGGGGAAAATAAATTTGTTGAACAGTTCATCTTAAGAATATGATTTGGTTTAAGACACCCAACCCATATTTCTCCATCTTTACCCCAAGAATGGCATATGAAACTTTGTTAGATGCTTTGCAAAAATAAAGATTTAAAAAATATTCCTCACAGGAGCATCAGGATCAATAGGCCCAGAGTAGATAGCAAAGAACATAAGTTGAATTATATATGAAATTTTTTTTAATGTCTTGTTTTTGGTAGGGAAGCTTCTCTTTACCTGAGATAGAATCATTATCTTATATTTGCAGGCAGAAGAGCCAAACCTCAACTTTGTAACTTTCTTAATCTTATCCACTTTTGATTCTCTTTTTATTGCTTGTGCTAAATGGAATACCCCGCTGCAACACATATAAAGTGTTCAGTAAATGTTTGTTGGCTTAAAGTGTGGATGAATTAATTCATTTTGCTTCCTGGATCCAGAAATCCCATGTGATCAACCAAGGCAAAAATATATATGTTTATCCATTGACTTAATTCTTGTCTTACACAATGGTTTTGGGGCCAATTGCAACCTGACAGATAATTTATTGATACACTATGAATCCTAAGTATCCTGGGTGGAGGTATTTCTTGATATTGTTAAGAAACCCTGAGAATTAACAGAACTATTTTCATGTTTGCAAAACCAGTAAGGAGAAGGATATATATTTGTGTGCCCATATGCAATCCTTTCCAGTCATGCTAATCCTTCAGGCCAAATGTTTATATGTTCCAGGCTTGTAGGAGACAGGGAGCTATTGGTATAAGAAAGAAAGGGGTTGAAGTTAAGCCAGAGACAGTTAGTGTTAACACCTTAGCATTTGTTGAGGGACTAAAGTCTTTGGTTGCAAATAGACGATGACCATGGTGTGACCTTGAGGTCTGAGATTCTCACAGTAATGTTTTCTACTTCTCAGTGTGGAAAACATATATTTACATGTGTGTGCTTGTGTAAATATTACATGTATTATTCACATTTCACTTAATCATATATATTTAAAAATTACATATGCATATATATGTGTGTTATATAGTATGTGTCTCTGTATATGTGTGTGTGTCCATATAATCTTTTCTTTAAAGACTTATTTGTTTTAGAGATGGAGAGAGAGAGCATCCATATAATCCCATATAATCTTAAATTCTATCCATATAATCCCATATAATCTTAAATTCTATGTAATTATCCTCCTAAGTAATTAACATTTTTAAGACTTGGGCAATTGATTGCCCCAAGTGATAAGTGGAAAAGCATTTGATAGTCATTCAGGTCAAAATTCTTCCTTCGAAAGGATATCTCTATATTCAAACTAGCTCAAGTGAAAAAGAGGGGTTCTGATATGAATAGAGAGATCTCACGGAAACAAAGGCGAGTCATGCCCTCAGAGAAGGGACACCATTAGGAAATAAGACAACCTCGCTCTCTGCAAGTATAGTCCTCTGCTCTTACTATCTCTCTGTCTCTCTCTTCCTCTTTATTTTTCCATTTCCCCCTCTGCCCCCACATCTCTCTATAACTCCCCTTCTTGCTCTGTCTTTCTCTTGCCACATTGTCTTCGCTCCCTGCTTCTCTCTGTCTAGCTATCCCTACAGAAGGACTAGTGGACTGAGTGTTACACCCAAATAATTCTACCCCGGCACCATCAACCTTCAGAAGCAACATTTGACCTGTTCTTCCAAACACCAGCTATCATGCCTTGTGAATAAATTTAAGCCAAACGTCAGCAACTGGGTTCTCATGAGATGTTTTTATTTGATTCTGCTCAAACTAATGGTTTATAATGAGAAATCTCTAACATTAGCTGTGACTGATGTGAAATAGGTAATGAAGAAAGATACAGTTGAGAAATCCATGCATTTGAAACACCACAATCTCTTCTTGCATGTTTGATTGGATAAACAAAACCATTTAACCTTGAAGAGTGGCACCTTAGTTGATTTATAAAGAACATTTGGCATTCTGTTCCACTAATGTAGGATATTGACTCACAATTGATATAGTTCCCAAGTATTCCTTAAATCCACATTTTTCTTGAGTGGAAATGAAATCAATTAGTACCTAACCACTTAAAAATAAGACAATTAAGGTGCTACTCAATGTTTTCCAGCTAACGAGATTTCTCTTACCTTTCCTCATTTAAAAAATCATTTTTAATCCTCCAGTGTATTTGACTCGGTTTTGAAAGTACGTCAACTTCTTACACGTTTTGTGTTCAATTCTGTAGTTGACGCCATCTGTTTTCATTAGGTCCATGGGACGAATAACCAGTGTGTTGTTCATTAAACACAAAAACAGATTGCACATGGGAACTTAAATAAGACAGTGCCATTAAATTTCTCCATGTGACTGTCTTTAAGAGCACAGGAGAAATGAAACACAATCTAATTGCAGCAAAGATTTTATGTGAATTCTTTTTTTCCCAGGAGCTCCAAAAGGTCAGAATATTTCCTGAGATACCCTTGAGATTTGGACTCTTCCATGAGGAATGGAAGAGCCTGGACCTAGCCTTCTCTCTCTCCCTCCTTCCCCCTTCTTATCTTTGCATTCACCTTCTGCTTCTCTCTCTTTGGTTTCCAATATTCTCTCTTCTTTTTTTTCTGGCTCATCTATGTCCTTGTCTTACTTGCACTGGCAAATTTCTTTAAAGTAATAATGATAATAATATAAGCAAGAGCTTCCTTGTATTATTCACCATGTACCAGGCACTGTCCAAAGCACTTCGCATATATTGGTTTCTTTAATGAGTGTAATAATTTTAGGACTTTGGTACAATAACAATTTCTATTTTTCAGAAAAGCAAACTGAGGTTAGATAACTTGCTTAGGAAACAAAACTTTAGAGTGGTAGCAGAAAATTTATTTTTCTTCTGAGTTTGTGTTCTTCGGTTCTGTGACTTGGAAGCAAATGCTTCCCTTAATGGGCCTTATTTAATTCAGCAAGAATCTATTAAATGTTAAGCACAGGGGCTCCTGGGTGGCTCAGCTGGTTAAGCGTCCGACTTCTGATTTCAGTTCAGGTCATGATCTCAGGGTCATGAGCCACGGGTTGGGCTCCATGCTGAGTGTAAAGCCTATTTGAAATTCTGTCTTTCTGGCTCCCTCTCCCCCTCTCATTGCCCTCTCGACCCACTCACACTTACTCTCTCTCTTAACAAAAAAAATGTTAGGGCAGGTTTAGACTAGGAGGTGGGATGCGAAAGAGAGGCAAAAGTAAATGAAACTTGAACCCTGAACTCAAAGAATTGACAGCCTCTTGGAGAAGACCGGTGCGCCAGCCTCCACCCCAGGCAGCCTTGACTCCAGCGCCCGTGCTCCGAGCCACTAAGCTGTGCAACGGCACCCCTCAGCTCTCCAGTCCTTAAATTTCACTATCTTTCCTCTAGGAGAAGAGATTCATTCTAATCTCATTTTCAATATTTTTATTATACCAAACCAACTCGGCTTTGTCTAACACTCCTTTTATTTTCATAGGAAAATGTAGCTGGGTTCATTTTGTTCTTCCGTAGGGCTGCTATGCTATTTTGCTTGGATGTCAAAAATGACACCATTCATTAGGGCCGGCTCTGGGACTATGATGTGGGTCACAACCCAGACTACTGCCACAAGACCCGAGGTCAGGCGAGCGTCCTCTGCCGCCTCGGTAGTAGACACCTGGAAAGGTGTGTTGACAAGTAGCCCGAGGCTCTGTGCAGGCTCATCAGGGAGGAATGCAGGGATTTACAGGGATGTGTGCTGGGGGCGCGACTGGGGTGTGGAGGGGGCTGGCAGTGGTGCGGGCCAGAGAAGATGTGTGTGTGCTTTGCAGAATAGAGACGTTCCTCCTGGGGTCAATTTGCCTCTGACCCGAGAGCACTTCTGTAGGAGTTATGGGAATTGAACAGAGAGCACTGGGGAGTGGACCAACAGAAAGTCAGAGACTAAGGAGGAGAAGGTATCTGGAGAGTGACTTGTGGGTCCCTATTAAGGGGCCATCCAGAGAATTCTCCAAAGCCAGGTGAGAGAAAGAATAGCTTTCAGCATCTCCTAGACCAATAGAGTATAAAGCCATTTTATGAGTCTCTGTTCAAAGTGAGGGCATTGATAAAAAGCCTTGAAATAATATTGCGGAATTCAAAGAGAGCGATAAAGCCACTACCCAGGAAATGGACTTACTTCACTGGGAAGTTATTTTCCAGGGGGCCCCACCCCAGATGCCTGGTAAATGTTAACATTGTTTTGGAGTCCTGGCATGTGTCCTCAGGTCATAACTAACAATGCTTGGGAGGACTGGGATTTTATCTGTACCTTTAGATGTGGAATGGGTGATTCAGAGTGCTGATGGGTTGTGGGGACACCGGCCGGATGAGAATAAATCGGCCACAGACTTACTCTGCGAAGTTATAGTTTCCTTCACGGTCTTGCGTGGGCGCTCATAAGACTTCATTCCTGCTGTCATTTCTGGGCAGCAAAAAGTGCCTGGGAATCTTTCCATTTCAATAGAAACAATGTTGTTTCTTTTGAAACAATGAAAACTTTAACCATGGCAGAGATCTAGGCCTTCTTTCAGCATGTATGTTGACTCCCGTGTCACTAAATTACAACACATGGCGCTAGAAATACAGTAAAATCCTTACTAAAAAAAAAAAAAAAAATTATGGGCAGGGAGAGAGGGAAAACACACCTGATTTTATCCAGGCACATGTTATCAAATGATTTTATAGTAATTCTGCTAGCTAGGTTTCTAGAGAAAATTGTTTATCATGCCTATCATTGCCCCCAGATGTATTTTTAGATGCTGATCAATAGAAAAAAATGTTTTTATGTGAAGTACAGAAAGAGGGGATTAAAATGCAAGTGTTTTGTTTGGAGCCAGAAATCACTGGCAACTCTAATCCAAGTTAATTATCACCTACCCATTCTGTTTCTTTAGAATTTAATGTGGTTGCAGGGGACTGTGAGGAGTACGTAGACAATAAAACTGTATTGAAGGTAAATTGGAAAAAAAAAAAAAAGACAACCATAGGTGCTGGTTTAGTCATTACACTTGCTGTATGCACGCTGTATGAAATCCGTGCACCCAGCAAGGATGAATGAGGGGAAGCTGAGAGCCAATAAGAAGCAGTACAGAGCAGTAGACGGGGGAAAGGTCAGTTCACGGAAATGAGGCCGAAGGAAATGCATTCAGTTCATGCATGTGTTCCCCAAAGAGAATGGATAGTGAACAAGTATCTCCTGATGGGGAGCAAGTTAGAGCAACACTGGACCCCGAGGCACTTACTGGTGACAGTCGTCCTGCTTCTGCCCCGGGAGACAAAGTGACACAGAGAGCTGGCCAGTGCTTGTGACAGTCTCTGCAAAACTGGAATTCTTCTCCCGTCCCTTCAGAAATCTACCTTCCTTAGATAATAAGTGGACATGGGTTGCCTGGCATTTGTTGGACTTTGGGTTTAAAAAATATATATACCTAGGGGCGCCTGGGTGGCTCAGTCGTTAACCGTCTGTCTTCTGCTCGGGTCATGATCCCGGGGTTCTGGGATCAAGTCCCCGCATCGGGCTCCCTGCTCAGCGGGAAGCCTGTTTCTCCCTCTCCCCCTGTTTGTGTTCCCTCTCTTGCCATCTCTCTTTCTGTCAAATAAATAAAATCTTAAAAAAAAAAATATATATATATATATATATACACACATATATGTGTATGTGTATATGTGTGTGTGTATATATATATATATATATATATATATATATATATATTTACATACCTAGATTTAAAAACGAGGAAAATATTGAACCTACAGAGTGATTTTTCCTTTATTCCTCTTCAGTGCCTTCCTAGACCTTTACCTTGCCTTCTGCTCATCTCTCACTGTGGAGGTTAAGAAAGAAAAAGAAATGCAGGGATCAGACCCAAGAACCCAAGAACCCCTAATACACATACTTGTATATAGATTTATGTATATATACATATTACACGTATGCAAACATATTTAAAAGTAAGCTGAAGTCTACATGAACCACAGCACACTGAAAACAAAATCACATTAATTATAATTATATTAAATTTAGTATGTTTTAAAAACTGACCTATGAGTAAACTACTTGTCTCACGGTAACTTCATTGGGTCCCTCCCCACCCCTCCTCACATCTCAAACTGAATAGCCCTTTCTCATGGGGCCTTCCCTAAATTTAAAATGAGCTTAAGAACTTTCTGTTACTCTGTGGCTCTCTTTAATGTGGTTTTTCCTTTGTTGTGTCAATGTTTTTTGTGTTTCTTCATTTTCTATTTTCCCCAGAATCTGTAAACTCCATTAGGGAAGGAACCATGACGACTTTACTTACCATGCTGACTTATCATAGTGCCTGGAACATGATATCTGCTCAAAAATCATCTGTAGGAAAAAAAAAAAAAGATTGTAAGTCATTTGCATGTGATAATCAACATCGGTGTTACACTGCCTGACCAAGTTTCAAATGTATTTTTTCTTTGTGTAATTGATAAGTATCTGGATGGTATTTGCGTTCATAGTGTTCCTTGATAACTGTGTACAGGTAACCCTTCATCACCAAGCGCTGCCGCTTACCAGCCGGTTAACTGAGAGCAAGTCACTTGACTTCTCTTACCTCATTTGTAAAATAGGACGTTAATGGCACCTGCCTCTTAGGTTTATAATGAGACTAAATGAGCTAACACTTGTTCTTATGTAAGTGATGGAAATACATAATAAATGAGCCAAGGCTATACAACAGGATATAGTGTTCATATAGAAGCAAGCAAATGTATAGTATTTTAGATAAACTTATAATACGTGTATATATATGTAGTACGTATGTATTTATCCATCCAACCAACCTTTCCCCTCGCTAGATGGACTTACCAGCTTCAAAAGTTTCCTGAGGTCTGAATTCAGCGAGGAGAACATTGAGTTCTGGCTTGCCTGCGAGGACTACAAGAAGATCAAGTCCCCTGCCAAGATGGCTGAGAAGGCAAAGAAAATTTATGAAGAATTCATCCAAACTGAGGCTCCTAAAGAGGTAGGTCTTGATGGGTAGGTGGGCGAGCGCGGCCACCGTTCTCCGAGCTGGGCAGCGGCGAGGACGGAAACCACGCTCCTGGCGCATGGTAAGCAGTCAGCAAATACGTGTGATGTGAATGGGCACAGGCACCCCCCGTCCTAGGTCTTCCTCCATGTGTGACTTCAGACGGGTCCCTAATTAAAGTTCTTCCGGCCTCGGTCCCCTTCGCTGCAAACATCTCACATACATAAATGTATGTGTACCTAGAGCATGTTTATTTATTGTTTTCTTTATCACAGTTTTATTTGAACTTATTTATACAATATAGTTACTGTATATCCTTATTATAATTATCTATACAAGAAAAATATATAAAAAGACATCCTTTAAAATGTGTATTCTAATAGTGGAAATCTTTTTCTAGCACAATATAAATTCTTTTTTTATTTTATTATTTTTTAAAATTTTATTTTATTTTTTCAGTGTTCCAAGACTCATTGTTTATGCACCACACCCAGTGCTCCATGCAATACGTGCCCCCCTTATTACCCACCACCAGGCTCGCCCATCTCCCCACCCCCTCCCTTCCAAAACCCTCAGTTTGTTTTTCAGAGTCCACAGTCTCTCATGGTTTGCCTCCCCCTCTGATTTCCCCCAATTCACTTTTCCTTTCCTTCCCCTAATGTC
The DNA here is from genome assembly GCA_028534135.1 of Potos flavus. Lineage (NCBI taxonomy): Eukaryota > Metazoa > Chordata > Mammalia > Carnivora > Procyonidae > Potos > Potos flavus. The sequence goes on from CM052893.1 coordinate 53,397,895, forward strand.
CTCCATGTTATTCCTTATGCTCCACAAGTAAGTGAAACCATATGATAATTGACTCTCCCTGCTTGACTTATTTCACTCAGCATAATCTCCTCCAGTTCCGTCCATGTGGATGCAAAAGTTGGGTATTCATCCTTTCTGATGGCTGAGTAATATTCCATT